>VYZX01022251.1:7616-81939 GCA_013401335.1 Brachypteracias leptosomus | reverse complement strand
CATCCTACTTTGCTTACTGTTTATTCAGTGTAATCTTTAAATGGCTTTTTATCCACTTTCTGATGCTGTTCCCTGAGGTTCAGTTCTTTGGTTTTCTGTCTCAAAAGCATCAGTTACTGACCTGTTTTATGGTAGACCTATGAGGGAGGTCATGGCAATATTCTGCTCATAAAGGGTGTAATTCTTAGTAGAGACCCTCCCAGCCAGGAGCCCTTGGAGAGCTGTGGATGGTGATTATGATCTCGCGATGCTCCGTTTGGGAAAGACTGCACTGACAATTTAATATTCCCTCAACTGCCACCAACACATGGATGATTTCCAAAGTTACACCCATCTCTGACTTCTCCCCTGCCATCTTTCCCTGGTGTGTCCTCTTGCTCACCTTACTGCTACCTTAGACACAAGAGTTGGTGAAGACAGAGCTTTACATCCTCTTTCTTTGTGACATCATCAGCTGCAATCTCATGGTGTGCAGTTTTTTCAGACATCATGCCATGATGTAATTTCTGATCTGCAGCATTGGAATTCACATGATTCGTTGTCCTTTTTCCTCCAGAATCTGCCTTCAGCTGCCCTCATTGTCAAACTATTGCTGTGGTTTTCTCACATGGTGATGAGATTGATCCCTTCTCCTGTCCTTCCTTCCCCTTTACCCAGTTGCTGTCATCCTTGGACCTTATTCTTTCAGGTACCAGGGAACAACCTCCTATCCTCCTTTGCCAAACACTTTCTCAGTACTCTAAGCACCCTCTTTTTTGAAGTGATCCTTCTGTCTTATTCATTACCAGAGTCTTCAGTACTATGCCCCACTACAAAGACCATTCTGTGACTTGTTTTGATGTACTAGTCTTTTAAGGTTTTTAGGAGCTGGAGTATTTCATAATATGCACCTATGAAACACAAAGTTTAGGAGCTGTTTAAATAATTTTAAGCTATCTTGGTTTTGAATTTTAGTGCAGTCATGCTGAGAATTTGTGATTATAGATTTAGAGTACCTGACTTCTTGCCTTCCGAATTTGAAATTTGGGAGCTTTCAGAAGGTTGATATCCTGAGGTTTTTCTCAGTTTGGTCAGTGCAATTCAGCAGTCAGATTTTTTTTAAGCTGGTTTAAAAAAAAATCATGACTTGATGTTTATGTCTGGGTGTTATGATGCAAAGACTGATGTGCCTCATAGCCTGTCAGTGGCTTTCTGTATGTATTAGAATGTCAAAACCAAACTGATCTTCACAGTATTTTGTATTTAGTAAGAAAAATTCCAGAACCAGTCCATCTTTCTGTGTGTAAAATACAATACTTTGAAAATATTCAGCTTGCTAACTTTTCCATTTTGTAAAATATGCGGCATTTCAGAGACAGATTTTGGAATCTACTTGTGTGTTTCATGACTTCTGTTAAAGACTTCTTAAATCTTTCCCTCCATCTCCCCATCTCTGGGTGTTGTTAGATAGCATGCAAACAAATTTCATACAAAATGAGCAACTTGGATTTATCAAGCTGGTACAAGGGGTTGTAGGGCTGGCTGTCACCGAAAACTCAGCTTTTTGTTCCTGACTTGACTTCTCATTGTAGCCAGGTTTGCAGAAAGGGAGACTGAGGGTGGTGGTCCATATTCCCCACACAGTGCCACCATTGTGTGGGCAAGGAGGACAAGCTGGTGTTCTGCAGCTTCAGCTGTCTCTGAAAGATGTGTCTCTTGTTCTGGGTGTTTAAAAGACGGCATTCCTCTGCTGGCAATTCTGCTTGGATTCCTGGCTTGAATTCAGTGGGCAGCAAATATGCCTAGAGCAGTTTCGAGGGAGAAGACAGCTCAGATTATGAGAGGGTAGGTTTAAGATCCACTTGTGTCTGAATGATCAAGGTTCCTCTCTGTCAGTTGTTGATGCTAATAGACAAAAATGTGGATAAATCTACTTCAGTACCAGGTGATCCCAGATCAGCTTTTATCATAAAAGAATAGCTTTCCTTCCATCAGAATTTTCATATAAAATCACGTCTAATGTGGATCATTAAATAAAAAGGTAGGCACATCTAATTTTCAGAGGTCTTCAGCTATGAAAATATATCTGACACATTCCTGACTAAAATACACTTTTTTTTAATTGCAAAGCAGTATGGAAATAGGCATTTTTATAAACCTTGAAATTTAGGTCCATAATTCTGTAGGACTGACTTGCACAAAAAAGGTAAGATGCACATAGGAGAAAAAAGAAAAAAAAAAAAAGGAGAGAAAATGAAACAGTTTCTGCTTTGTCCAGATTTGCTGATCCTCATGGATGTTTAGATTGGGAGAAAAGCTGTCATTTAGTTACAACTTTATCTTACTTGCTTACAGATGCAGTGAGAGGAAGTCTACTGCCTAACTTGAGGCCCAAAATTAGCTGCCAAACTTTGAAGACTGGGCTGTCTCTGCAGTCACTGGAGAGACAGGAGCTCCTCTGATGGCTGATCAGAGCATCTAAACTAGATCTACTCCCGGTCACCCTCCAGAGCAGCCTGTCCCTGTGAGCCATTGGGTTAGGTGCCCAAAGCTCAGCTGTGTTAATATGATGTCCCCCATGGTTATGTTCCTCTGGATACTGAGGGGGTTGGGTTTCCCCCATTGCAGGCTATGAATCCATGATCAGCATCAGTCAACAACAGATTTACTGGTGGGGAGTGGAACTGGTTTTGATTTTATTTATTTATTTGAAGTTCACTGGCAAGGATATTATGCTTTTGTCTGCAAGAAATGTCAATGAGTGACCTAAAATATTTTAGGGATTGTCATAGTCAAGTTCCCTTTATGGAGCAGTATCCTTTGGGACAGATGCCTTTTTCTTTTGATAATGCCTCTTACATTATGTGAGGACAGATTTTCATTTTCTTAGGCAGTTCTGGGATTGTAGAAGGATCTTAAAAAGCAGTTCTTTTTGATAACACCACTCTTGCACATGCTAGCTTCTAGCTATAATTATATTTAAGCTCATATTTATGCCCCTTTACTGGGAATTAAGGATCCAGACATCGAATTTTCTCAATTACCTAACAGCAAAAAATAAAAGCAAAATTTGTAAAACCAGCTAAATAATATTCTGTATATTTGTTTGCCTTTGTTTTCCTGTCCTG
Source organism: Brachypteracias leptosomus (assembly GCA_013401335.1). Classification (NCBI taxonomy): domain Eukaryota; kingdom Metazoa; phylum Chordata; class Aves; order Coraciiformes; family Brachypteraciidae; genus Brachypteracias; species Brachypteracias leptosomus. Next base: position 78,832 of record VYZX01022251.1, on the reverse strand, counting down.
TTTCAATCACCTAAAACTGAAACAAAAAGTAAGAAATGTAAAGTTGAAGATTTGTGCACAGTGTGATTTTATGTCAGGGAAAGAAGTAATATTGTTTGCAGCAATGCAATTGTAAAAGCTTCTATTGGTTCAAAGAAAAATACAGATCAGCTTGAATGATGAAGCTGTATTCATCTCCTTTACGCTATATTAGTAAGTGACAGTGCCAGCAGTGGAAATGCATGCTGTCGTTCATGCACAGCTATGAAAAATTCCTCAAATCATGGAAAATTGCTCCCAGTTTCAGCTAAATCAACAAGCATTTTTTAGAAGGTGAAAAATGCATTTTGAGAAGCATTTCTGCATGCTATTAATATAATCTGATATTAACTGTAAGCACTTTGCAGTGTAGCAACGTTCAAAGCCATTTGTTTGCAGAAAGCAGTTCCGTATGCAGGAAGACACTAAATGAGTTGCAACTAATTTAAATGTAGTACTGAAAACCTGGATATTTTTTTTTAATATATTTCATCCTGTTAGAGGAGACCTGCTTTTTTTAATACTGTCTTTGAAATTTTAGTTTTTAAAATAACAAAACCGGGAAAGCCAGGTGTTCTGTGAAAAGCTGGTATCTGTTTCAGTAAGTTCTTAATTTTTCTCTTTATTTGAAAGATAAAGCTTTTGTCAGACACTGAATTTATTTCAAATTTTGGAAGGATGGGGAAGCAAATATTTATTGGAAGCCCACTCAGAGCAAGTAAACATGATGAAATAGATGGGATCAGGAACAAAAGTTTTGTCTTACCATTTAATATAAAATCTCTTCCTAGGTTGCGTGAATGACATGAATGATATAAAAAAGAAGTAATTGCCAACTATGACAGATAACAAAAATGAAAATTGTGTTGTGCTTTGGAATGCCATATTTGATTTCCAGTGCTTTGGACCCAAGTTATGGATCATGCCTCTGTTGCTCCCCTGGACTGGGCTTCTGGAGCAGAGACAGATGAACAGCAGCAACATCTGTAGTGGGGAGTAGCACATACATCCACAGTTAATCTTCTTCTTCTTACCTGCCCATTGTCCTCAGTCATAGACCAGGAGTTCATCCTAAACTGTGAGATTAGTTGTTTTTACTAATTAACTTTTTTTCTGGCAGTGGTGCCAGTGCTGTAGAAGTGCAGAGGTTATTCCAAATTACTGTCTAACTATGCTAACCACGCTGCTCCAGTTATTTGTGAGCCCAAGGGCTAGTGTCCTGTGGAAACAGGAACTGGAAACTATTCTCTTATTTTACATAAACTGCCAAATAACGACATATAATTATTTGGCTTAAATCTTGCACACCATTCTCATGCAAAATTCCCCATGCTGTTTGTGAAGGCTTTCTCAAAAAAGAACAGCAACCTCAGACTCTTCAACTATGGTGTATCGATGACCAGCCACATTTTGGGGCACTGCTTTGCCACGCCATGTACCTGGAAGGTTTCTGGCTATATCAACCAGTGCTCCTTCTGCATGCAGCCATTTCCCATGGATGGTTTGGATAAAGCTGTCCCTTTTCAGAGGTGGAAGGAATTAACCAAGGTAGATTTGGACTTGCCCATTGTATGTCAGCCAGCCATAGTGCCCATGACTGTTCCTAAGAGCATTTTCTAATATGGATGTCTGCTGACCTTGTGTATCTTTTCAGGTTTTTTGGCCAATAATAAGTCCATAATAGCCACAGTTTTTTTCATTATTATTAAACTAAAATTGCTGAGTCTTACTTTTCTGGCAATGTCTATTCCCTTCTAATCTGAAAATTCACACCATAAGAAGAAGAAACTTCAAATTTACATATGCACGTACCTGTTGTTATTGGAGTCGAATCATGGTTTCTTATGCCAAGGCAGGTACTGAAGAGCCCTTGTAGATCTGTTTGTCACATTTTTATCCAAATTTCACCTGCCTGCAGCATTGTGATTTATGGCTGAGGGAGCTGAGGTTCACGCTAGATCAGTAACATGCGCATGGTTTGCAACAGCTTCAGTAGAATTAAGTAAATTATATGTAGGAATAAAAGTGCTGTCTATGGAAATCACATTGTGACATACTGAACAGAGATGCCAGGGCTGCAATCCTGGCTAGCATGCTTGCCTGCTGAGAAGTTCCCTGGTTTGTATGCAGTGGATGTGGAGTGTGGTTTTATTTTCCTGTAAGTAGGTTCTAATGGATTTTACTTTTTCAGTTTTGTTGACTAAAGAGGGATAATACCATTCTATTTTGTTCTCATCTTGTCAGTCTATTTCATAGCTCTCCATTAGTTTAAGGACAACACGTGGCCTTTAATTATAGATGTAGAATACAGGCTGCCCTGTGCAGAACCAGAAAGTTGTTACTGTGTAGGAAAAAATGCAGCTTTCCACCATGTCTAGTATAACATTTTATAATATGATTTTTAAAAGTATTGTTTGCAGAAGAAATTAAGCAGATAAGGAAGGACAGACTTCTGAGCAAACATCTCAGAAATGAAATACTCTCAGATTTTCTATTAGCAGTAATAACCTAATTTAATGCTATGCCGTATTTCTTTATTCTTACTGAACAGCAATTACAGATGTGTAAAAAATACAATGAACTCACTTTCATTTTCTAACTCTGGAAGTTTTAAAAAAGAAACTAGTTAATAAGGCATTGATAGAGAAGGATATACAAGCAGTTGATCCATTAAATTTATATTTAGAATAGCTTGCTGGACCACCGAAGAAAGTGCACTGTTTTCCCTGGAAGAAAGTGAGAGAGTAGAATAGTTTACTGAGTGTGGTTTTGGCCAAGTGTTGTCTTTGGTGCTGGTGAGGTGGTTGGGGTCACTCTCCTGCTTGCTTTGGACATCCTTTTAAATTGTAGTTTCTGTTTTTCTTAAGAAATACTTAAATATTTTCTTATTGGCACATCTTAGAGAAGTAAATCCAAAATTAGGGAGTTTCATAAGTGTACAAAATGGAATTATCCATTATCTAATTCTATTCACTTACATGTTAAGTAGATATTCAGATGCTCTTTGAATTCAATTTATTTTGAATTTATTTTTAAAGACATATGTATCAATATTTTCTGGTTATTGTAAACCATAACCTAGTTCGTAAGTGGTCAGCTTAGTTATTTGCAGAAATACTTTGATTGGCCTGGAAAGTGACCTTCCATTGCTCTCTGGGCTTACTGACTGACCTGCTAATGGAAACAGAGGTCTTTCTAATCCCAAATAAAGTGTTCCTTTGAGGAAACTTCCTAAAGGGATATTTTCTTTAGCTTCTTCTGGAAATGGAGTGCACTTGGATTTGCCGCATGGATCCCAGAGCTGCTCAACTTCGCAGAGCTGCTCTTCTTGAAAATTCAGTCTTGTGCTACAGTGAGAAAGGTAATGGGATGTAACTTTGCAAGATTCAGTATTTCCACTGCAGTCAGCTTTACAGCTTCTTTCTTAATCTGTCTATTGTATATTTTCTTCTTTTTCTTTCCCCTGTAAAACAAAATAAATGCCTTACTAAAAAACCTTACATTTGTGAGTAGCCATTCCAAAAATCAGAAACTGCCAATGTTAAGATGATACATAGATGCCTGTCTTTCACTCTTTGTATCTGGATTTTGCTATAGTCTTTAAGTATGGATATGTTTTTTCTTGAGTTCCATGGAGAGGACATACACGTTGTGTCTTTCTTCCTATTTGATATTATTCCAGCTATTTCAGAGGAACTTCCTACATAGAGGAGGCACCTCTAGGTGTGATATCTGTGCAGCTCAGTACCTCTCTTATAAAACCTTTTTGTAAAGCATCCAGCTCTGTAATTGGTAGTTTTGCTATACTGGCATAGTAACTGTTTAATTGGAATGCTGCTGCAGCTGGTCTGCCAGGTTTTTGGGGTCCCTACTCATAAACTGTTCTTCCCTTTGATAATATGCAGGAGTCCCCACAATTTCCACAGCTCCAATTCAGGAGAGAGCTGAGAAGTGGAAAGACATTTTTGTATATAAAGTCCCTTATGATTTCACAAGGCTACGCTTAAAATTTCTCATTTAATATATTTTAGTGGGGAAAGTTACTACGCAATAAAACCTTTATCATAATACCTGTGTTTAAAGGGGAAAAGGCATATTGTTTCTGGATCCCCTGGCTAGAATAACGGATACATAAATTACAGGGTGAGACGGCAGTCACAAGTAGTGCCAAAAAATGTAGATTTGGTTGGCTGTAGATGCAGTTGGTGATTTCACTCCAGCTGTAGCAAAACTCAGTGACTGCAGGGGACCCTTCCAGCACCAGAGGGGACAGCCAGCAGCCCCCAGCTGCAGGCCTTGAGCAGAGTCCTCTGTCACTTGGCAGCACAGTGACTAACCAAGGCCTTACAAGCAAGTTTGTTCCCGTTTCAGAGTCTCTTTAAAAGTGACTATTTAATGGGACCCAGTACTGTCAGCTGTGGCCGGATCCCTCTCCCTTCTCCCAGGCACTTCCCAGGGAAAGCAGAGATTTATAGCCATGGTGCAGCCATTCCAGTAGGCTACTGTTCACTCCTCCTGTGAGTATCCCGCCTGGCTGCTCTCCAGATCACTCTTCCCAACAGTGGAGATATCCTCCCCATCTCTAGGGTGCTTGGCTTCTTTGGAGCCCTGTGCACCTATGATAAATGCATATGTAAATTTTTAAGTCCTCATATCAGAGTGTGCTGTGATCCTCATGTGCTTTCTGCTGGTCCAAAAAAGTGGCAGTGCTCCAGATTAAGGAAGATTTAAGTGGAGCGTTTCAGAGAAGGCTCTGCAGCCCATCACTTTTTAAGTGAATGAGCACTACCACTTTTTAATCTTTTTTAAATTTATTTTTTTTTTAATTCTGGGATCAAGGCATTGCTCAGATGCTGCTGCAAATGGTCTTAACTAGTCCACATTTATCTGTACTGATGCACAGCAACTGCTATGTGTACAGAAACAAAAGTGAAAACTGTATTTTTTTGAAAGGAAAGAAGAGAGAGAGTGTTAGGTGAAGAAGAGAGACGCAGGCACAGCACTCAGAAGCCAAATGGATGAGCGAACTAAAAAGACCTTTTATCTTGCCCCAAGTCCATGTGATTTTTGTGAACTGAAAGAATGATCGTCTTGTGATTATATGAGCTCTGTGCTTGAATCTGGCCATTGATTAAAGTCTGGCAGGGGAGGGAGAAAACAGGAAAACATCTTGGTAAGATTTTCCTGTCTTAGATTAATCGGCCCCCGTTCATTCACTCATCTCTGAAAGGTCATGTTTTCTTGTCGTCAGAGTTGACCAGTCCCAGATTCTCCCTTGGTTCCCTATAGCTTGGCTGAGTGAACACTGGTGCCCAACACTGGGCAAGGTGGAGGCGGCACTGCATTTGTCCTGTAATCTGTGATGCTTTTTCAGCTTCTCAGTGTGGTTTGTGTCTGTTTGCAATGACATACATATCTCCAATTATTATTACCTTAAGAGTCCTCACTGCTTGGAGGAACTAGTCAGTTGATTCCTCTGGCTCTGTTTGCGCAGTTGCTAATCCCTTGCACTGGCACAGGCTGTGCTTCATCCACCTTTCTCAGCTTTCTTTTCCATGTTGTTGAGACCGTTTTGACCGTCTGTACTTTGTGTACAGGAGCCGGGCAGAGAGGTATGGCCACCATCTCACTCTTAAAAATGATGGGTTTGCCAAGCTGGTGCAGCTCCAACTCATCCCTCTGCTGTCGCCTTCCATAATGAGTTTCAGCTGCAGTGTGGAAAGGTAATTTTCCTTGACTACTGCCAGTACTAGAGAGCCAGACTTGCATATTTCTGCATGTTTACTTGAACTCTGTTTTCTAGTCTCCAGGCATCCGAGTTTCATGAAACTCTACGTTTTACAAGGTTTTAGTGGGTAGTTCTGTATTAGCAGAGTTTCTTTGTTGTTGAATGCGGGGGGAGTGAGAGTACAGCATAAAGTAGTAGGTACAAGATATTACTTGCCAGATTTCAAGAGATTTGATACAACGTTTGTTTAGAGATCAATTGTCAAACTAAGAGCAAAGAAAAAGTTGTGGGGAGATAATGAACGTATGCTGATGAGTGATTCAGATGGATGCCTGACAAATGTACCAGGAAGCATAATGATCAAGACATCTGGTTTATTTTGGCATGTTTATGTCCATGTTATTTCTTCTGAATATTTTTGGTTGTTTTCTGCATTGTTTTCATATGTCACTTCATCTCTCCTCAGCAACTTCTTTTCTGCTGCAGATCGGGCACATTTTAAAACTCCTCCCAGGTCAGACAAAAAGAATAGAAACGTGCTGGGTCTTGAAGAGAAGCGGGAACCATGGTGCAGCTTGGAGAGCCAGTTCTCCCCTGGCCGTCCTGGCAGTGGGTGCAGGGCCAGCACCCACAGACACCCCCCACTTCCCTGGGCCAGCCGGGCTGGGGCTGGCACCCTGCGCTGGCTGCGGGGGGGTGTGGAGGGAGCCAGGAGCAGCTGCTGAGCACACATGCTGCGAATCGTTCTACAGTGAGGAGAATCATGCTTCAGCCAGCTTGCAGGCATATATAAATATTTGTGGCATAGTTTGCATTATTATTTCAGTGGAGCTGTAAACATTTGGTTGCTGATAGTGAGTTAGAAACTAGCGCCTCTATAAATTTCAGTCAGCGCAGAAATGCAGGGATTTTTATATTGTCTGATAATTAACAAAAGTTCCTATGCCTCTTCTGATAAATAACTGTGGTGCCAAATATATGCAGGAACTCTGCATGCCTTTGTGGTGAAGGCTGGGAGGGGAGGAGGAGGACGGTGCAAAGCCTACACGTGTGGGGAATTTCCTTAGAGCACGCAAATACCTTCTCTCTCCCATGTAGGTTTGTGTTTGAGCTTGCCCTTTCCTCTTCACATGTTTCCAGCCCTACCAGCAGCTAAATAGAGAGGCTAATTTGAGAGACTACTACGCGTAATTGCAGCTTAGTAATTGCAAGCTAACACGAGTCTTTTCCTTGTCCTGCCTGCTGCAGGAATCTGCGTGTCACTGCATGGGTATAGCTTGGCGAGGATTTTTTGTTTGTTTTTACTAGGAGTTCTACTACTTTGTTAGAGTAGCTGTTGCTCAGTGTCTTTCCTTTGTAGCTCTGTGCAAAAAAAATCCCGTGTTGTATGTCTAGTAGAATTGTGACATCTCAGAAGATGGTCCTCGTGCTCCAACCACTCAAAAACCCAATGGATAAAACAGATACTCAAATTAAGAGCGTAAACCAAAATCAGTCATACATTTAGGGAATGACAATTTGGAAACTCTTTTCTGATACTGTGCTTCCATGCAAGAGAGCAGCTACATAAATGGTTTGGAAAAGTGTCATTCTTTATGAAGAAATACTGCGCTTAATTAATTCTTGCTCCTGGGAGGTCAACCTGGGGCACTCATTATTGTCTTAATTGGTGGTATAAATCCTGAGGCACTGGAAGGGAAGAGAGGAAAAAACCGATGAGCAGTTAACAACATATAGCCTCTTGGATAAGTGCTGGCCAGTTGTACGGCCATCCTAGTGACATTTTATGGTTTTATTGGGTTATAGGTCTGGTCCTCCACAAATTAGGTTAAAAGGAATTGATTTGCATAAACAAAAATATAAGAAAATAGCAAAATGCAGTCATTCATTCCTGAGTTCTCCATTAAACTGTGTGAAGTAACTCAGTGTGGTGCAACTCAGAAAAGCATTTGTTTGATCTCCTGTTATTTGTATTAAATTGTAATCATTACTCTTTCCATCTGGAGTTTCCTAGCAGGCTAAAAATCATCCTACAGACATTACTGAAAGGAAGTTAACTGTAACTTTTTAATTGTATACATTTCATCTCCTTTTTATTTTTTTAATTTGAAGAAAGCAGATGGAAGTGCATGCCAGCGCCTTCCTCTCTGTCTCAATTACTGAAGTGGAGAAGCAGAAAATCTCAACCGTTCTTTCCCCTCACATATTGTTTCAAGGTGATGACTGTTCTGTCTGGAGACTTTGACATGTTTGCTAAAAAGGTCAGGAGTTCAGTGAAAATCGAAACGATGGAGAAATCTGTGCGTAGTCTTAGGGATGCTGTGGTACCCTCGCTGGAGGAATCCACTTGCTGCAGATTTGCAGCTGATTGAACGCATCTCCCCCATTTCATCAGTAGCTGCCTCTCTGCCAGCTGGCTGGCAGAAGTGTTTCAAACTCCTCATTAAAAAAAAATTTAAAATCAACATTTTTTAATCAACATGTTTTGAGGCATGTTTTTAACATTAGGCCAAGGTTTGTGGAATCAGAAGATGAAAAATGGGGTTTGTTTCCAGCCTCACCAGTGGCTAACAGCTAATTGCATTAGTAGCCCCATGAACAGTTTCCTTTAAGCTCCGTCATCAAAATTGGGTGTTTTTCTTGCTCTCTGTGGCCCACAAGGCTTTTTTAATTATAGAAACTATTAGAATTTATCAAGTATGGCCTGCTGTGTCTTTGCTGGGGAATTTTTTGCTGTTGCAAATGAGTGTCCCCATTCTGGTTGCTTAGGGTGGGGTGACACCTTTCTCATCTGCCTGTCCCTATCCTCTGGACCTTTTTGTCTTTTTAAGAAATGAGAAAACACTGAAACCTTTCAAACTTTTCCATTTGTGTAAAAATAAGGAGAAGATAATAGGCCTTTTTTTCCCCTTAGCGGCTTGCGCTTAGGTCCATAGGTCTGTGTTCCTGTATGTGAAACAGGGGATAACACCTGCTTATTTTTATGGAGTGTTTTGAGTTCTGTTGATTTTAAAAAAGACAAACACCCTGGTTTCAGTAGCAAATTTGAGGTTCTTCAGCCACAGAAGGTTATGGCTACTATTCACCCTCAGAATAAATGGCTGGGCAAGACAAAATGTGGATGGCAAGCAGAGGATTTCTGCTGGAAATAACAGCAAGGGCAGACAAGCCCAGTGCACTTCCCAGGGCGGGCAGGTGCCCAGGCACTCTGCTGCTGAGTGGCTGGCATCTCCAGGTGTTTTCTACAAGCTATTGACATTTAACAGCATTTATTCATTTGGGTTTGCAAAGATCTGCCTGTCCTGCCCTGACATACATCATCAGCACAATTTCCCTGCTTCCTGGCAGCAAGCCTTTCTCTACTTATTGTTGTAACTGCTTCCATTTTGTGCCGGTGGTGGTTTCCAGCCACAATGTCAGACAATTAATTTGTTTATTCTGCAAGCTGTGACTTCCAAGGCATGATAGACAGTGTAGACATCCTGGAAAAGTGCTGTGCAACTGGGAGTATGGTCATTTTAGCTTCCTTTTAGATAGCTGCATGGGCCATTATTTGTGGGGTCTCATGTTGGCTGCAGCCATTTTACAGTGGTTTTTGTACTATAAAGAATCACTGAACAGCAGACGCCGAGGTTTTTAGGTCTTTTATAAGCCTTTCTATGGAATTCCAGTTGTGGGATTGCAAGTCACCAAGACCTTTCAGAGCAAATATTCCTAGTTAACAACTAAAAATTGTGTATTTTTGCCCTAACCTGTCCACTGATCCAACCAGGGCTTTGTGAGGAAGGGGTTTTTTGTTCCTTGACTGTTGGCACCTGTAATAAAAATACTGCGAAGCACATTAGGTTCATCAACATACCTGGGCAATTCCCTGGACACAGCACAAAGTAGTTTTGTGCAGATCTCATCACTTAGACCTTAAATGTCTCTGTTGATGCTCCAGAGAGCAGGAACAGGGTCCTTACCTTGCCTAAGTCATTTTACGGAGTTAGCAAGGATGGAGGATAGCTTGGCTGATTAAAATAAGAACATTGAAAATAGTCTATGCATCACAAACAGATTTGTTTTGTAAAAAAGGTACATATTTGTACAGCTGCTGTTTCAGAATAAAGCTAAGGGCAGAGGTTTCAGGTATGTTGTGGGGTGAATTATCTTTTCATTTATTACTGGTTTTTATCTTTCTCTTCAGAGCTCAGTCAGAGTTTATAAATGACTGATAAACTGTACCACAGAAAAGTCTTTTTTACTCCTTTGTTTCTTTTACGATAAAGTAGCAATACACTTCACTCAGAAGCTTATTTTGCAAATTTACCAAAGAACAGCCTCTAAACCTGCAGGAGTCATTGCTGGCTGCCAGTATTTGGGGGTAGTCAAAGCTGAGCCAGATGAACCAAGCAGGCTGTTCAAACAGATTGAGCCCCAATAGCCCTTCTCTGCTGATTACGCTGTCCCTGGCTTGCAGTGCAAGTTTTCAACTTGTAGACCCACTACATCTGCAAATAAGATTTGGCATGCCCTATGCTGGCAAAATATTTTTAAGATGTTCTTGAGATCAAATGATCCATCTCTTCATGCGATGTGTATAACTTCTCTAAATAATCTGACTTGCCAAAATCAACTGGACAGTGAAGGAGAAGGAGTTGTATAGATTCCCTACCAGATATGTGAGGGGAGCAGTTCGTGCTAACAATTCTGTAGGACTTCTGTAAGCTTAAACACTTAACATTATCCTGAGGTCTCATCCTTAATGAGCTCCTTTGTGTTCAGATAGCCAGTGGCATAAGGACATTCAAAATATAACTGAAATAGTCGATGTTCTCTGTGGGCACCGCTGCTCTGTGCTGAGCTCTCTAATTTTGACACACTCACAGACGAGTACTACAAAAGTAAGTGGTGAGCAGGATGAGGTGGGGTTTTTGGCGTTGTCTTGAAGTTAGATTGACTAAATAGGTTATTTAGTTGTAAGCAATAGACTTAGTAAACTGGGTTTATTTGCTGCTTGATACATACGGTTTCACATATCACTCTGCTTTCAGTGAGGCAGATAAGATATCAACACAATTAAAAGTGAAAAATAATCTGTCTGCTCTGCCAGTGGTGGATACTCAGAGAACACACGCTGATACAATAGATTTCTGAATAATTTATACTCAGCATTTTTTCCTTGCACTCAGTAAATGAGGACGCCTAATGTGGCATGGCCAGAGTGGTACTCTATCTGTCATCCATTAAGATAACAAGATTGGTGGGCCTGGGAGGAGCGTGGCATGGGGCACAGAAAAGATGAGATTAAATATTGAAATGTTTGTCCAAAATGCTCTGTGTAAATGATGCCAACAAAAGCAGCTCAGGAGGATGGAATTAATTCAAAGTGTGATTTCTGCAAAGCTTTGTTTGTTTTCACTAAAATAAAAACACAAGATCCATGTTCCTTTCAAAAGTTGTGGATAAAAGGCAAATCACTGTTCCTGATAGGCCTTCAGTAGCTTCCTCTATTTTAAATTCAAGTACTTTGTAGGTGCTATCAAAACCAATTATGTATGACAGTAATGCTTTATGTCTCACAGAATGTTTTGGGGGTTTTATTCATAAGGCATTTTAAATTACAAAGAAAGAATCATTTGTGCTTGGTTTTGGCACAGGAGTGTCTCATCTGCTGTCACAGGGTGTTAATTTGGACAGGAAGCTAAAACATTTGCATAAAAAATTGCTCATGTAAATATTCAGCCAAACAGATTCCATTTGAGGAAGATGTACTACAGTAAGTAGTAGCTTGTTTTCCAAGAGCCAGTATGTGCTAGAAGTTGATTAATTTATAAGCAGTGGTGATTTGCTGTCTCAGAAGTTTCTGACAACTTAAGGTTAGGTCATGTTTGGATTTTCAAGAAACTGTTGGGGTTGTGAGATCAGATGGAAGTTGCTTGATGGAAAACTTAGGCACTTCTAACTTTGCTATTTTTAGTGAACAGGCCAGTTTATTACACCTGTGTTATCTGGAACCCAGCCTTGGGTGGGTTTAAATGTGCTTTACTCTTTAAGCAGTCAGCAGGTGCCCATGTTACCCATCCCCATGTCCTGCGGGGTTTTCTCTTGCTGCAGAGCTGTAAGTAACCAAAGCAGGTGAGGTCCAAACATCCACAGAGGAACAGAACACTGTCTGTTTTATAAGCCCAGTGTCAGATTCAGGAACATTTCTGAGCATGATCCTCCTTGCAGTGCCACCCAAACCTGGCAGTTGCACAGCATCAGGCTGGTGGAGGTGGCTGGGGAGGCTGAGCCCCAGCGCCCAGCAAGTGCTCCTCACCTGCTGGTGCTTCAACTCCAGTCACTCCCCCTATGATGGTTTTGATTTGGGGTTTGTGTGCAAGGAAAAAAAATTATATTTGTAATCTGGGCATTTTTCTTAGTGCCTGACCAGAAGAAAATGTAAAGATCAAATCTTTTTGGTGGTGTATGGCTGATGTTTTAAAATGAGCTTGCCACAAATCTTAATAGAAATAGTATCCCAGTTTTGTCTTGGGGAAGAGCACTTGGTGAACAGGCACTAACATACTGTTGAGAAATATGTCCTTAGTTATGAGCAGGACCACATTATACCTTTTTTTCATCTGAATGTCTTACGTAAACAAGTTCATTTTTCTTCCTGTTTCATGAGTAACTCCAGGAAGAAAATCAAATACAGGTCATAGAATCATAGAATGGTTTGGGTTGGAAGGGACCTTAAAGATCATCTAGTTCCACCCCCCCTGCCATGGGCAGGATATTAAGAAGTAGTTTGTAAAACAACAGCCTAAACTTCCATAGTTAATATTATCATCTGTACCTTTCACTCTGTGTAGGACGTTGTCTGGGGAAGTTAGGCTGTTGAAGAAACTGTCTTCATTTCAACCTGGAGATCAGATTTTCTGAGTTTGTTCTTCTTAAGCCTTTTATATTAGTAATGAGTTCATTAATGCTTTATACCTGCTGTCTGCAGAAGTTGGATCATCTTTTTCTGTTGGGCTGTGTGGTCAACTTCATATAGTAAGGACTGAGGCCCCCTCCTCTTCTTTCCTTCCTGATGGGCTGTAATTAAACCCTAGGTTAAAGGGATGCAGAACCTGCATCTAACTATCAGAACAACAGATCAATCAGTGGGTGCCGTTAGCTACTGGTTATATTTTGGTGAAGCACGGGTATATTTGGAGGAGACTGTTTCCTCTTTCCCCTGTATTGGGTGACACTTTTGAAGCTCATATTTCATCTCAAGTAGTGCCTGTGTCAGTTAGCCAGAAGTCTCTTGAGCATGGATGCACGGCAGCCTCTGCCCCAAAGCTGTGCAGGCAAAGAGCAGGCTTGGAGGCTGGTTTTTTATATTACTCCCGTTGTTCAGCATGGTGGGACAGTTGCTGCACAAGAGCATCGGTTTTGTTCATTTGGGCCATTTTGTTTCCTTCCCTCTCAGGCTGGTGGTGGGAGAGTTATTCCACTGGTGACTGATGGTGCGGCACTGGATTAAGCTGGGGTGGCTGCAGGGAAACCTGGCAGTCTTGGCTTCCCCTACCTCTTTCCAGCTAAAAAGTGGTGGCCAAATAAGCCATATAGAGACCCTAAAACCAGTAAGCTTACACTTTCTGTCAGTTGAATTGAACCAAAATAGATCTGGTTAGCATCCTTGGCAGTTTACCACAGAGCTGAGCATCGCAATTAGGGGAATACCAAAGTAAGAAAGTAGTAAATGAACATTACCATGAATTTTCTTCTCAGCAAGTAAACGGATGTACACACACTTGCAATACTTCCCACTGCAAAGAATTAAGCAGTTTTAATGATCAAAAGTGTGGAATATAAAATAGCAGTGTTATTGATATCTTAAAAGGTTTTAATTAGGTAAACATATAGCTTTAAATTATTCTTCTGTGTCCAGTAGCTTAAGGAAAAGAAAGAAGTGAAGCATCTTTATTTACCTCTTTGATGATAGTATTATGTATCTTCTAAATCAGAGGTGCTAACCTCAGATGGAGGCTTGCCTCTGCAAGAGCTGCAGAAAGCTATTGCCAGGGGTTAAGGAGGCATTTTTCAGTTCTGAGTGAATTTGAGGTATTTTCATAACATTAGCATCTATAGCATGTTGGGTGCAAGGAATTTATGACCAGCCCTTACTGACTGTGCCTGCCCTACCACTCCCTGATTGTACGGCCAGAAACTCTCCCAGTTAACTCTGAACAAGAGGGTTTTTGGCTTTTGAACTACTCGCATATCTCAGTGCATGCCTCTAGGAGGGCTGGTTTTATAGCTCACCACGATTGCATCTTTAGACAAATGCATTGTGGGCATGGAGATATTGTCTGCGGCATCAGGTTTACCACTTCCCTGCAGGGTGTAAACATGTGGCTGGTTGAAGAGTTTTAACCTCTCAAGTCCTCCAACAAATATAAAATTGCTAACTGTTCTTCCATAATGCTGTGATGTTGACTGAAATTTGACCCTGGTGCTTGCGCTGAAACAATTTGCAAAGTCTGAGTGAGAAGGTTAAATAGTGCTGTCAAATTTCCAGCTGTCTGTTGCAGAAATACTTTCACTGAATATCTGTGGGTTGAGCTCTAAAATACTTAAAGTAATCCTCTTTTTTTCTTTTTCTTCATTATTATATGATATTATCTAAAGCTTGGGGTTTAGTTCAGATAAAGAAATTAGCTTGTTTTTTGCCTTTTTTCTGTGCCAGCTAACCTTACCATTTATGGCTGGCTTTCTCTCTTTTACTTGCTGAAGGAGGAATCTAGTCAAATGTTGTTCCTTAAGTACAAAGCAGGCCTCTAGTTCTCTTTTATTTCTGTTCAAGATCATTGTAATTACTTGATTATTTTCACAGCTGTATCTGAATAAGAAAAAATGCTGTAATTGGCAACTTTTACAAGTTCACAACTCAATAACCTGATGCTGGAACTCTTCCATCTGCAGGAACCTCATTAATTGCTGTAGGAGTTCCAGCAGCTAAGAGACCTGGGTTTCAGATTATTTCTTTTTTTACGTGCAGCTTTCGAAGTAGAGAATCTCTGCAGTAACAAAAATAGATGTCACCTTTAGGCTGAGAGAGGCTGTTGGTTGTTGGATGAGTGTTTGATTTCCAGGTGGATCTGTTAGGAAGGCTGTTGTTTACCCAATTCATTACTAGATCTGCAAGCCCAAACCATTTTTATTTGAGTTTTTTGGTAAAATCTGGGACTTCATTTCCTGAATGCTGTTACTCATTCTAGTTTTGTTTATTTTGGCCTTAGGATACCTTATTTAATTAGTTTTTATTTAAGAGATGAGTCTTACATTGCAAGAAGCAGTACTAAATTATAATAAGACTGAGTCTTTAAAGATGCCACACTCCAGTCATAACTTTAAATTTATTTTGTTATTTTAAAGCAATAGCAATGCCTGTCTGTAAGGGTTATGGGAAGCTCAAAAGTTTATTTGATTTCATTTTTTCTTGATTTCAGGGCTTTTTCCGCAGGAGTATCCAGAAGAACATGGTTTACACATGTCACAGAGATAAAAACTGTGTTATCAATAAAGTTACCAGAAATCGCTGCCAGTACTGCAGACTACAGAAGTGCTTTGAAGTGGGAATGTCCAAAGAATGTAAGTTGTCCTCAGAAACAATTTATTCTTTGACATATCATATGTATATGTGACAGTCCCAAGAGAGAAAAATATTATGCAATTATGTGATTGAAGACAGTATCTGCATTCATATGCAGAGAAGGGAGTATGAATTTTGTACACAACTTCAGACTGGTACTTTATGAACTTCTCAGTCATTAACTTCGCAGCTTAAATGCTGTCAGTTAAGAACTTCTAGTGCAACATGGCCACCCTATGTGGGTGTGAGAATGCCCAAGTCAGTAATTTCACCAGGCTTTCTAAAAGAACAAACCTGCAGATACTTGCTTTAAGATCAGATTATCTTCCGTCTGCTCTAGAAATGATGTCTTGGTACAAGGATATAAGGAGAACAGACTGTTTTCTTAAGCTCGATTTCAGTCCTCCCTCTGCCCTGCAGACTGGCTTGCAACTTTGCTGGGCTTGGTGTCAGCCCAGGCTGTCATTTCACAAGGGCTTCCCACTGACTCTCATGCAGTGGCCCTCTTCAACCTTACACTTTCTCCATCATGCCAGTGCATATGATTTTGCCAGAGGTCCTTCTTTTAGCGGTAGCACCAGTTGGTGCCATTTTACACAACTGATGTTACAATGGCCTTGAGTCTTCTGTTCTTGCTGGTTGGAGCCTCTCCAGAAGGTGAAACAAGCTGGCAAATCCTCTTCTGAACCTGCAAAGCCGTAAACCTGGCTATATAAAAGTGCTACCAAATGCACAAAAACCCCAAAGGATTTTCCTCTCCATTCTTTTCTAGAAATCTCTGGTTTGCCCTTTAAATTAACATTTTAAATTATTTAGGTAGAAATCTGTGATTTTAGTCTTTTTCCAGTTTATTGCTATACCTGTCAAGCATGGAAATTTAGCTAAGAAAGCCATTTTCAAATCCCTGTAGGGTAATGCTTCTGAAACTTTCTCATTTTTGATTGGAGTGATTGCAGTAGCAAAAAAGTCTTTGGTGTAGTGAGTTGTTTGATTGTTGAGGGTTTTTACCTCTGTCAATGGTGTTCCTGATTTCAGTAGGTCAATTCCAATAATAAACACTACAGAAACTTCCAGTGTCTGCCCAACGCCACTTCTTTACTTAAATTCACCCAGAGGATCTCCTTGGAGAGACTTTAAGACCAGAGAAAAAAAAATTGACACTAATGAGACATTTATGACTGAACTGTTTCTTGAACCAGTTCTTATCCTCAGCATTTCTCCTTCCTGAATTGTGTGGGACTTCCCAGTAGTTCCCTTCACTGTACTTGGGCAGGAGCTGGAGTGGTCCTGAAGTCCCACCAGTCCCTCCTAGTTGGGTCCTGTTTCTCTCTCCTACTCTCTCCTTCTTCTCCTCCCAGAGGAAGCGTGTTGAGGAGCAGAGAAAGAACTGGGTACATCTTTAGGACCACTTTGCAATGTTTCCAGCTCCTTTTCATGGAAATCTAAAATTGTGGTTATTGAAAGGGGCCAGCATCAAGACCTCCTCCAGCTGTGGGAGGATGTCTTAGGATTTCCATGATTTCACTGTCCTTTTTGGGTGTTCTAGTTTTCTCATCCACCTAAAGTGCAGTTATCTATATTTATATTTACATTTACTGGAGTGGGGACCGTGAGTGAAGGAGAAGATAAGCTAAATGCAAAGATGCACAAAACTGTAAGATTGAATGAGGAGGATTTTATTGGTAGGTATTTGACCACATAGATATCTCTGTGTGCACATGAAGCTTTTTTCATTGGTAAAAATAGTATGATGCAGTTTGACAGAGAAGAAAAAACATTTTTCTCACCTGAGGGTTTGTTGGTCTTGAATTCTTAAGGATTTTATTGCTGACGTGAAGTAATAATCTTATTAAGTGCTGTAACGTCACATCAGAGTAGGTTTTGGAAATACCAGCAGCATTTCTAACAGGTTAACCAAAGTTACTTAGGGTAAAGTATAAAGACTTACTGCCTTTTAGATTATGGATTGTTTTCTCCCAAAAGGTAGCTGGAGCTTTGCCAACAAGAATTAAGGTTTTGCTCTGCCTATTTCTTGGGTGAACTGAGTGAAATTGCCCTTTGGCAGTTGCCTTTATCTCAAACCACTACAGGCATTGCACTGGAGATAGCAGGTTGGAGGGGGAACAGAGGTTGCTGGGGAGAAGTGAGGGATGTCCTCTGGCTGCGTTTCTGTAGAAATCATTTGCAAAGGAATAGAGAAATTATTTTAAATGTCATCAGTTTGAATGCAGTGTGTCTTGTCTTCTGGGTTTAAGAACTAAGTCTGAAGGTATTCTGTGTTATCCCTTCATAAACAGGAAATTTTAATCTCTTAAGAGATTTGAAAAACTATTTTCTTATCTGACCTTCTTTCATACATGTCTCCCGGTTTCAACTCCATTTCTTTAGAAGTTTATGTAAACAAAGGCACATTTGTTGGTAGACTTTTTCTTAACAGATAGAGGTTTTTCTTTTCCCTCAGTACCTTATTCATATTTTGGTTTTCTCTCTTCTTACAGTTAACTTGTAACGTGAAAGCTATGAACAAAGGACAGAAAAAAGTATCAGAGAAATCTCGTAGGGAAACAGGCCTACAGTGGTCAGAACGGTCCCAAATGGGGAAAGTAATCGTGGTGAGCAGCTGCAAAGGGGAACATCAAGGTCTGTTCCCAGGAGCTAAGGAGGAGTAGATGCAGAATTTCAGTATACAGAATAATCTGTGCTTAAACACTATAGTCCTGTGTTTATTTGTTCTGCCTTTAAAGGGTATGCAAAAGTACTTGCATATGCAACTCCTTCTGAGCTTAATGAGCTTTAGACACAAACATCAGAGATGAGATGGGAACCGGCTGCCTACCAGTGTGATAAGTAAGGTTTTAAGAATGGAGGTACCGTGTTTTGGAAGAGAAGAGGTACTGAGCATTTCTTGTATGCTTTTATCTTGTTGTAGAGAATGAAGTGAGATGGTGAAGGAATGTGCCAAATTTGTGTTTCTTTATAGGTTGTTTTGTTCGTGTAGGGGAAAAGAGTTACCTTGGACCCCATGTTAGTCCCCAGATCTGATCAAGAGAGGTCAATAACAAGGCTGTCTCCAGGGCAGGAGTGGAGCTATTTGCCTTGTGATAGTATCTGCAAAGGCCCACCGAAACTGGATCCCACTAGTGTAGGGATTGTCTTTCATTGTGCAGCTGCTGTTGCAAAAACTTTGTGCTCCAAATACTCAAGACAAAGAGTGTGAAGGGAAACGACTTGGTGATGACTCTCTTATCATCCTACAACAGGGCAAAACACAGCTTGAAATAAAGCCCTGCTTCTTTCATCTGATCCCCCTCCTTCAGAAACTGCTGAGCTTGTGTCCCTGCAACCTAAGCTGCAGCCCTTAGTTTAACAGCCCGGAGCCAGCCCCTCCACCAGCAGTTTGTCAGGTTTTGGGTTTGTTGTATGGTTGTCCTTCCTCAGTTCATGCCTGAGCACTCAGGAGTGTGTAGGTGCAGCTGAGGCTCTGATCCCCACTCCAAACCATTCCTATCCTTCTTGCCCTTCAAGCCCGTTATTTGTTTTAATTAACATGTAAAGACAAATTGTGCTCACGCAGAAGACTTTTTTTTTCCTGAAGTGAGAAGGCAACTAAGGCTGACAGTGGTTCATTATGTGATGGAAAGCCTTAGGAAACTAACCTTTGCCCTTCTATTACATGATCTCTAAGCTGATGTTGAAGCACCATCCTTGGCCTGACCCCAGGTGTCAGCAAGAAGCACACTGTTGCCTGGATGCAGGGACCCCAGTCTTCAGGAGCTGGCAAGGGGTCACGCAAGGGCCCTGCTCCCGCAATTCAGGGAGTGTGCAGGAAGCTGGGCAAGACTCTCAGACAATAACAGACTCTTTCAAGCAGGATGCTGGAACATATGCTTTGTAAGGTGAAGCTTGCCCTTAAAGAAAACCTAAACTGGATTTATTGTAGAGCACAAGGGGGAAGAAAATGGTGCTTCCTTCTGCCGTGACTGCAGCTTTTCCACTTCCATCCTTTTGTATAAAATTTGCAGGCTGCAAGCACTGTCACTGTGCTTGATAATCTTCAGGGTCCCCCTCAGACATGCAGCCAGCTCATGGGCTGGAGTGTGATGCAGAGCAGCTCTCCACACTGGCATAAATCTCATCTGCAGTAAGCTGTAATAGAGCAAAATGATGTTTATAAAGGCACAGAACTATTGTTCCAGGGTGCTTCAGTGCACCGAAGCAATGTTGAGATTTGTAAATCTGCTTACAATTAACCTCTCTGGAGGGAGGGAAGGAGGAAAGGAGGGAATGCAGGGGAATTACCATGAAATGGAGAGAATCCAGGGTTTTTTGCTCCTTATTTGTTTTTTTTTAAAACTTCCACAGAAACGTCTGTTACTCTTTGTCACAGACTTCAAAGTCTTACAATATTTAAGTGTTCATACTTCTCGGAACATATGATTACATTCTGCTACTGAACAATAGAATGAATTATTTAACTTATTTTAATTCTGATTTGAATTGGCAACCGGCAAACATCAACTTGAAGAACTGTCATGTTTGTATTTTTTATTTCTGTTTTATTTTCTTGCAGACTCCTTAGTGAAGCATGATTCCATGTGGCTAAGTGGAGGGCTAGCCTGCATAGTTTCATGAGAAGTTCACATAGAATCCACTGATGTAATTTTAAAGTGAATTAGAATGCAAGAAATCTTTGTTTAGATGCTTTTACTCACAACTGAACTCTTTCTCAGCAGAAAGCACTGGATTTAAGAATTGTTTCTGCTTTGCTACAGGCTAGATTTTAAACTAGATAACTAAATACCACACAGTGGCTGGGGGCTTTTTCAAAAATTCCAGTGTGGTTGCCTCGCCTTGCTTTCTCAAGAGGCATGAGCTAAATATCAGAGTGGAAATCACAAAACCCTGAATTCTGTTCTGAGACTAATTCCTCTCTCTAAACACTAGAAGTTGATTAGACTAGCTTCCCTACCTTGAGAGGTGAAAATGGTGAGTCTTTGTACAGGGGCTAGGAGACCTTATATTGTAAGTGCTTTGATGGCAAAACATTTAAACTGTGAAAATACCAATGAAGTTAAGAATTTGAGTATATGGGTAGTAGGGAAACTGTGCCCAAGCCATACAGATCACAGATTTTTAATTGTGTTCATTAAGGTTGGATTGTTGGGATTTTTTTCGGTTGCTGATCAGATCGGAATGCTTGTATTTATTTTTTCAGGCTGAAAAATGGGGAACTTTTAAAAGTTGATGCCAAATGCCCAATATCACCAATGGGGAGATTTTTTAAGGTGAGAGCAAAGCCAATGTGAAGGGTCTTCCTGCTACAAAAACCACAGAGCTCTAGTGTCAGTCTGTCCCCTGCCAGAGATAATGCACCCTTTATTATGCTGAGTAGCTGAAAAAGATTTATATACGATTAAAATTCTCTTGTAGAGAACTGGGTTCTACTTGTTGCACATTGTTTCCCATGGTTAAACAAACATCTCTTGCTTTTCACATCAGTTTAGTGTCTTCAAAGAAGCAGATCTGCTTTTCTTTTCTCCTTTTGGGGTCTGCCTCTTTTGTGTTCCAGCCTTTCCCTCTGATTTTGCATAGCTTTCACTTGACAGCTTTAACGTTTAAAGGAGCAACTTAGATTGAATGTTATTATTCATAATTTACTCTATGTTCTGTGAAGATGGTTATGTAATAGCAGTAATTGCATCAAGTCACCTAATGAGCTTTCCCTCCAATGCCATGTACAGCAGATTAATAGCCCATGAATTCATTTGCAGCTCGTTGTGTTTCAGAAAAGTATTTCAGGCAGCAATTAATAAACTGCTAAAGAAAATAACATAAAAAATGATTTTTTTTATTATGTTAACTCTCCAGCTGAACAATTTATTGGCACCTTTCACGATGTGGCTAAGTAAATTCTCTCCTGATTCCTCAAGCAGAGCGTGACTGGTGAACCCTGCTCAACTCAAGACTGTTTGGTAATTAGTCTGATCTTTATATCCTAAAATGTTAGGAAAAAGTATGAATAGCATCCTAAGGTTCCCTTTTTCTTCTGTTCATTACCTTTTAGGAATTACACAAATAGCTGTAACTTTAACCATAACACGCTAGTACTGCAAATTTGTTTTTTCCCCTTTCATGCATAGAAAACCCATAATTGTGTAAGCTAAGTATCACAGACTCTGGCCAATAAACAACCCCTGGCACTGTTTCTGTGCTGCTTGTTGTCAGCTCCAGCGTCCCATACCTCCCAAGTGGTGGGACTGAGCCCAGAGCAGGGATACAGGGAGGGTCAGGGGGTGCTGCTGCCCTGTGGGAAGATAAACCAGGGGTCGAATGCCACTGGGGAGGGAAATGCTGGGAGAAAGGCACAGAAAGGGAGGGGAGAGCAGGGAAACTTCTGTGGTTTGCAGCGTAAGAGAGAACGAGGTGATTGAACCAGATAGGAGAAGAGCAGCTATTGAGATGTCATAGCTGTACCCACTCCCAACGGAAAAGTGTCTAGAGGAAGGGGGAGACACAGTTGAACGTGGGCGATCCTGCCAGGCTGCCCTAGAGTTGCTCTTTCCATTCTTTTTTTTTTTCATGTCTTTATCAAGCTTTTAATGTTTTACATAATTTCTTGCTCAAAAATCCAGTTACCTTTCCCACACCACCTTAGTCCAAAAGAAGCACTAGGTCTTGGCTTGTCTTTAAAAGTAGTAAAATATATATGTTTTAAAACCTTTTCCTTCATTCTGGGCTCTTGAGGACTGAGTAAGCATAAAGGGAATTCCTTCAATAAGCTTATACAGAGATTGATTATGTGTCCTCAGCTGGAAGTTACATTAAGACTTATTCACTAAGGTATAGCTACCGTGGTGAACTTTTCATCGCTCTCTGCTGTCTCTATGACAACCTGGATCCTGGCAGAAGTTGCCAGGGCTTGTGTGCTCTCTACAGCCCTAGTGTGCATCCATCAGCCCTAGTCCTTGGTGACTGAGAAAGTGTGCCTTTCTTCCATTTTTGCTTTACAAGGTGTTTTATTAAAGTTGTGACACTTCTAAGTTATTATGATAATCGTTTCTACTGCAGTACCTGACCATACTCTGAAAGAGATGTGCTTTGAGAAAGGAAAAAGTGTCAGTTAGGTATTGGTGGACTTTCTGAACACCTCTTGATCTTGTTCTGTGGAAGACATTCGAATGAATGGCAGAGTCCTTGTACAAGTAACTTTTCTTTCATTATAGGCAAAACTTGAAGATAACTAGAACCAGTTAAAAGTGTTAACACCCTTAGAGTCTAATTTCTGCCTACACCTGCAGCACACTCCAGAGAAGTACATGTTACTTTTCAGTGGCTCTAACAAAGTCCTCAGACTCTGCTGAATCCTTTCTTATTCTAAGGGAGCACATTTCATCAGAGCCCGTGGAGTGGCTAATGCCCAGCTGTTGGTGCTAGCAGCTCAGGTTTCCATGGTGGTCCTGCCATGTGCCATCTCCTCCAGAGGTACGGCTCTTGTGGGGACAGTTAGTGGCACTGACACATGTGGAACTTCCCATGTTTTTCATGTCAAACCTTTGGGGTTGTTTAGGGATCATCACATGCTTTCTTCAGTCAGTTTCCCAGTAAAAGGTGATTGGGTGGATATCTCTTACAAAGCCTCTTCTTAACATGGATCTTACTGTTTCTCTGGCCTTTTTCTGTTATTTCTTGTCCCCCACTTTGGTTTTGGGGTATCTGTGAGAGTTTTATAACATTGTTCCAGATCATACATACAAAGACACTGACTCTATGCACTCATGTTGCCATTGCAGGTAGCCTTTGCTTCTTCTTGACTTTAGTATCCCAACTGCTTTCATGGCAGGCAAAACCCTGGGTTCTCGTTTCTGCCTGGTGCTGTGCTGGGGAATGCTGCTGTAAGAGCATATGGGAAATCTGGAGGTAGCTCATCCCTGGCTGATCCATGCGCTCACAGGACTGAGACCGTGCTTGCTTGGTCATGCAGAAATAACTGCTGGGACCCCAATCCCATGACCTCAAAAACTTTGTTTCAGAGCTTCTATTCTTCCTTTATGCACTCAGTTCACTGCTTCGTATTCCTCATTCAGATCATTTTCTTGTTCGGGGACACAGAGCATCTTTGATGCATCTCTTTCTCCTAATTGCCACTGTGTCATGCAGGTTTTGCTTTCTATACCAGCATCTTGTGGTTTCTCTGCTAGCTTTTTTATGCTTGTTTTTTTATTTTGGGATGTTGACTCTGAAGGATGGAGAAATGTCAATGAGATAAATATCAGTCTGGGAATGAGCAAATTGCAAATGTCCTGAGCCTTGAAGCTAAACATAGGTTATTTGGTTGTCAGGCCAACCTGAAAATGTTATCTACAGTAGCCAAGGTTCATGAGAAATGTAGTAAATTGTTCCCAAGAGTTCTAGGAAGCCTGAACTGCAGCAACCCGAAAGTGTATGAAAGACTTGGTATCAGAGGAGACATATATTGGGTCCTTCCCCTTAGAAGAAACACGTGAGAATGTGTACATCTTCGTGATGGTTTATATCTGCAAACTTCTTCTGGTGATTACTGTACTGGAGAAGGTCTTGCACAGGATAGGTCTCTCTGCAGAAGGCAAAGAAACAAAGCTTATATTGGCCTCTCTGTGGAGAGCAACTCCTGTGCTGATGGTGTGGAAGATAGAAAGCAGGCGATCGGAAAACAGTAAGCTCTCAAAGATGGTTTAGGAAGATCTCCACATAAGTAGATGAGGCCATGGTTTCCCTCTGCTGCTGTCAGGCTCTTATGGCTTGCTTTCATCCACTGTATGAATTGTTATAGCAGAGGGAGTTTTCCATTGCCATGCCTGTGATAAGCCGGCTGACACGTTGCAGCTCCTCCTGCTGGGATGCTGACCCTAGGACTGTGCTCTAAAAATAGCCTCCATTTGATTTTAGTCTGACTTGGTATCACATGCTCAATTTAAAATACATCAGAACAGTTAATCTCCAGTTCTTCAGCTCTTGCACGGAAAGTGTACAGGATTTTTTAAAGTTAGATGAC
Source organism: Brachypteracias leptosomus (assembly GCA_013401335.1). Lineage (NCBI taxonomy): Eukaryota > Metazoa > Chordata > Aves > Coraciiformes > Brachypteraciidae > Brachypteracias > Brachypteracias leptosomus. The sequence goes on along the minus strand of VYZX01022251.1, from coordinate 54,445 downwards.
ACACAAGCAGTAGAAATAGCACCCTTTCTATCTGAACTTAAACCTCTGCTGGTAATACCAACAAAAGAAAAAAGAAAGACCATAGGGTGTTGAGGTTTTTAATTTCCTCTGACCAAAAGTGAAAAGTGATGGAGTTTTGCCCCATCTCCCCTTTTCACAGTGTTTGTTTGCATGTTTCTGAAGGCTCTTAAATTTTTTAATATAGGTCTTATGAGAATTCTGTCAATCAGACGAGGGCTCTGAAACTGACTTTAACAAGTTGGATCTTAAAGCCCTACAGGCAGTGCCTACAGCTGATAGACATTTAATCAGCTATGGGATCATTTCTTGGTGCCATGCATCCGTAACCAGTTGCTTATTGTCAGTATAAACACATCTGGTAAGTAAATGTGAGGAAATTATCTGACTTTTGGAGACATTTACCTGAATTTCAGAGTTAAAGCTAAGTGGAATTCTTCCTTTCCCCTGGCAAAAAGTGCAACAGAAAGCAAACATGCTTTTAGTTGAATTACAGGCATGGTTAGTCATCTGACAGACAGTTTTAATGGAGTCAGAAAGACATGCTGGGGAAACATGCTGACCTACTTTTCTTTTTCTTTCTTTTTTTAAACTTTTAAGCAAGTGAAATGTTAATTTTAAAACTCCCCATAAAGTTAGATTTTGCTGACAGAGCTCGTTTTGTAATGAATTTATTTATGCTTCTGCTTGGGGTACGATAGATGGCTTTGGTAACTGAATTTCATCAGGTTGGTTTTGTTTATGTTAGAAAATTGGGTTACATCTGAGAAATCCGTGTTCTTCCCCCTTTACAGGACAAAGCAATCGGTTTCAAGTTAATGAATGATTTAAGTGAAATACTCTGAGGAAGGACTTTACAAACCATTTAAAATGACTGACTAACAAAGTGTATTACATTTGTAACGTTTTCAGTACATTATATTTTAAAATACTTTTCATCTTTAAGCTTGTGGGAAGAGGGATTACCGGCAGATAGCATTGTGCATTTTGCATTTGAGATTCTTTTTTTCCATGTGTAGCAGGTTGATGTCCCACCATCAGTGTTTTCTTGTAGGCAGAACTCAGTGTACTTAAACCTGAGAAACAACCATAACACTGTAGAGCCTGAAAAGAAAACATTAGAATAAATAGGAAAACTTAGCAGTGGGGGTGGACTAAAACATCACAAACAGAAATACTCAATGGAGTGATGTGGGAAGATAAGGGAAAGCTTTTTGAAAATGCTGCAGGTATCACCACACTCCCCTTCAGCAGCAGGCACACGTGCAATTCATCAGGTGTCTCGGGTGCCAGGTTACTGCCTCTCTGGTACAGAGATGGGCTTTACTCCCTTGTCAGCAGCAGATAGTTTTGGTGAAGAGATCACAGCGCAGCTGAAGGAGCAGGAGAGGTCATCATTCCTTGACTCACCGGTCAATCCAGAGACACTGTTTTCACCTGCTCTGTCTCCTCCTATTTCCATCATTAGCAGGTTTCACGCTGTCAGTCAGCCTGGGTGCAGTGGGTGCTGCTGCAAATTCTTTGCTTCTTCCCATCTCTCCTGAAAAAAAGTTCTGGTTTTTGTGTTTTTATTTTAACTCCCAACTACATGATTACAGTTTGTGTTATGGAAATAGTGACACAATGTAAGAGAGGCAGAAAAAATTGAAATTGCCAGGAATCGGAGAAGTTTATGGGAAGAAGTATTACATTCCAAAGAATCCACAAGTTACATATGCTGCTACAAAGCATAGTGCTTTTACTTGTTTTCATATGTTGTGTACTTCTAGAGGATGTCCCAGTGGCAGACTAAAAATTGATTTTTGGGTTTTTTTATGGTTTTAAAAATTAATATAAGATGTTTATTTTGGTTAATGCATGAGAGTTTTTTCTGTATGTCAGGAAGACTGAAATTGGCATTGCATAGGTTTTAGCCGTTTTGTAACCTAGAGGCGTCAGGAGAGGAGGCATCAGCCCAGGAAGACAAATCATAAGTTAATGCATGTCCTTATGTGATGACCTGCTGCACATTGCATATCCCTGACTGCCCCATAACTGTGTGAGCTGTCCCTTACATACAAGGATTGCCTTTCCCCGTATTTCTTGTCATAGAGCTTCTTCTGGGTGACCCGTGACAAGGTTTGTTTTGATTCTAGTGGAGAGACAACGGGGAAGAGCCACTCAAAAAAGCATCCCTTCTGAAATTTCATCTAGGTGGGCTTTTTTGATACAGAAGAATCATTGATACTGGAAGATGAAGCATTGGATTTGGTGAAGTTTGAGCTGCTCTCTGACAATCCTGGTCTGCCTCTGCTGGGGAGGGAGCAAGCCAGGACTCTTATGTTTCAAATTAGATGTCTAATGAAGATGGAAGTCCAGAGCTCAGTATGTGTTTGGTCTTGTAGTCCATGTTGTACTGTCCCATGCTGTTTGGTTATCCCATTGAGGAGCTCAGAGATCAAACCCATACAGTCCAGACCCCTGTAACAAGTGACATGGAGAATTTTTAATTCATAACGACTTTTTGACAGCAGAGGATGCTCAATTTGCCCTTTTCTGTAATTCAGAAGAAAACCTCAGTACCTGCTTTTTTTTTCTCTTTGGATGCCTCTTCAAGTGAACACTGCTACTAAAACAGAACATGCAAATAATTAAAAAAAAAGAGACCAAATAAAAGCAAGAGGATAGTTGTTATTAAGAAAAAGAAACCCCTTTCAACCCACTCCCATAACAAAGTGGGAAGTATGCAAGGAGAAAAGAGAATAAGCAGAAGTGTTTTATTCCTTTAATTCTGCAGAAGACTTAAATCCTGCTTGTCCTAGAGAGAGAATCAAATTCTTATCTTGGCAACCTTTCCTGTTGTTTTCTAAGTCAGTTACAGCTATTTCACATGTTTATTAGGAACATTTTTCCTGGTAAAATTTAAGCATGGCAAGGCTCAAACGTATGTAAAACCGTACGGATATATCAGCTGCCTCCCACAGGGTATGCAGTATTAATCTCTATGAGTTTTGGGGTCTTCTTTCTTGGCCGGGGGAACGAGGTGGGGAGATAACCCTGTGATAAATGGGCCTGGCAGTAATGAAGGAGGAACATTTAAAAATATTCCTGAGAAACCAGGGTGTGGGAAGAATAAGGCAATTAAGAGGAATCACTGCATATACTGTCTTAGCAGTTTATTATATATATTTTCAGTGAGTATTTAATCTCTAATGCTGTTTGATGGATTAGAAAAGAGGGGAAGTCAGGCCTCTTTCTATGCATACTTTTATATTTCCCCTTCATTGAACATTTTCTCTGGGCAAATTGTTTAACTTGAGCTGGTTGGAGGTGTTCCAGCACAACAGAGCTTCACTGAAAAACAACACTGGGTGGAATCCCGAAATGCAGAGTTGTCAGCATTGTGTTGTGTTCTGATTTGCAAAAGCTCAGGATGAGTTACGGAGGGGGCCCGGGAAGGACCTTTGTCGGTTTCTGCCCTCCATGCTGTGCAATCCAGGCTCTGGTGGACTTGCCTAAGCCATGTCTGCAGCATGGCCTGGGGCTCTGGGGCAGTCCTGCAGTTGGCTGAGGAGGTTCTTTTGGGAACTGAATACAGCTCTGCTTTTGGAAATCTGAGTTTTCAGCCAGTGCTTCCCATGGGGGCCATATAGCCCAGGAGCAATATCCCGAGGACCTCATAGAAATCCTTCTGTAAGTGTGTCTTGCATCAGGCACATGTCATAGTCTTGGAGATGACCATCCTAGCTGGAAGGAGGTATCAAACCCATCTAGTCATGTACTGTTGAAGGCCATGAAATATTTGTCATCGGCATCAATGAGATAAGGTGGAGGTAGAAACTACTAGTAATGCCAGTTAGTCCTATGCTGGGTAGTTGTGTTGTCAAGTGGGGACCACCACCCTCATTTGGTTAAGGATCAGCGTGTGTGTTGAATTCAGACTCCTTATTGAGCTCTTGGCTTCCTGTTCAGACGTCATCTCATGTCCAAGTTTCATCCATTGTTTTCGTAGAGAAGTCTGGGAAATCTAGGTCAGTTTATCCAAGTAGAAATTATTATTTTATTGAGTTAACTCTATGATGACCTGCTGCTTGTTTGCCTTCTCAAAATGAACTCCCTTGTGTGCAGTCAGTCTTGTGCTGGAAGTTGCAGAGGCCTCAGTAATCACTTTGATTTCAAATCAACAATAAAAAAGCTGGGATTTTATTATCTTGCTGTTTCCTGGAAACAAGTGTCTGCCTGCTTTGCTTCTTGTGTGATGACTACATCAGGCTGGTCTGGTATACTGTGAAAGCGCTTAATGTAAAAAGGTTATGTGCTGGCTTTACTGGGGATATTTAAAAGATCTTATGGAGAAATCGGGATTTGATGCTGCTTGACCCTGTCTGGCAGAATTAAGCTCTTTAAGCCAGTCCTGTAGTTACTAGCATGCCTTTTTTAAATAATCTGGTCTACGTACTCTTGCAATTTCAGAACTTAAGTCTCAGACAAGAAAGCTTTTTTTTTTTTTTTTCTAAATGAAAGAGCGTTTGAAATAAATTTTAAAGAACTTTGGCTTTGTACATAAAAGATAAAATATATCAAAATAGACAGTCTGATAATTAGGTGCAGGCTTGTGGAGTGATTCATGTCGTAACGTGAGTGCTGAAACAGCTGAGGTTGCTTCAGGTGTGTTAAGGGAATTCGACCCTCTAATGCCACAATGCTTCTGCCGCTGCGTAAAACAGGAGTGCAGGTATCCGGAGAGCCTGCATTAATAGATGAAAAGCAGCATTTTTGTGTGTGAATTGTGGGTGGAGCAGTGTTTATTAAACACACAAGCAATAGCCTTTGTCTCCCAGGCAAGTTTTGCTTTGAAGAGTTGCATTAAAGCCTGCTGCTGTCCCAGGCGTGGAGATCCCAGGCACGAGCTGGGGCTTCCACTGCTGCAGGTTAAGCCTCGCTGGGGCTCAGCACTGTTACGCCTTGCACGGGCAGAAAGGGACGTCCTACTAGAAGAAAAACCTGGGAGGTAGAGGAGCTTCAAGGTCCCTAGCTCGCTGGTCTTGTGTTTCGGGGTGGGCAGTGAGATGCTGAAGCTGAAAGTGAATAAACTTGTTTACCTGTATGAGCCTCCAGCTTCAGCCTGGCTCTGATGGGAATCCCGTGACGTTGCCAGCTCGGCATTCCTGGAGCTTACTGGCTGGCTCGGCTTGGCCTTCCCAAAATCCTGCAGATGGAAAGTTAGAGAAGTCCCCTAACCTCACTCCTTTCTTTCTGCTTAGGTTACAGTTTGTGAAAAAAGGATGATGTAATCTTCTGAAGAAAATGTACCCCACCCCAACAACAGACTTTCAGATTGTTATTCCAATTGCTCAGTTTTGGGGAAGGGAGAGGAAGTAAAAAAGTGCTGAAATGCACTGAGATGCACTAGTACTGTTTAGGCATGTTACTTTAATATTTAATTAAACCTTTCTTGCAGTATTACAGCAAAACAGTTCTAACAACAGGGACCGTTAATCAAAAAGTCTGACCCAGCTGCAGACTAAGCTTGTGTCGCATGCCCACCAGCTGTGCTGGACCGCACATCGATGTGAGGCTTCAACAGTAAAGGTTTTGGCTGATCTCCCAGTGCTTTTAGGTCCACCTGGTTAAGTAATACAGTTCTTCTCTTACTCCCAGGCTTCCTCTCCTGGCACAGCAGGTCGTTGGACGGCAGCTCCAGCTGGGTGGGAGGGGAGCCCAGGCAGGGAGGTTGAGCGTAGCTGTGGAGCTGCACACTCTGTGTCACCTCTGCCCACCGCTTTGGGGGCCAGCCCTGGCACCTTGAGAGCTGGAAAGAACCTCCTGATCTTAATTTTATTTATATTTCCTAGCAGTAGGAGTATCAGCAAGCCTTTGTCCTTAGGAAGGAGTTTGTGAGTTCATAATGGTGTGTTTTCCACGTTAGCTTCAAAGGAATATGTAAACAGTAGCTGAGCTGTTTCTTAGCTTTTATTATCCCTAGCCTGGTGGGAGGGCAGGGCTGCAAGCTGCCAGCATTGTAACTCAGGCTAACACTGTGATTCCAAACCATGTCTCCCTCTCCTAAAGTGTGCCGGGAACAACTGTTCCTCGCCTTCATGAGCTCAGTTTACGGTTGCGGGAGGCAAGGTATTCTTTGTGCTTGGTGAAGTACACTGTGCACACAAGCCTCTTCAGATGGGTTGTCAGTTGGCAGCTCTCTCACTAGATGCACCTTCACACACACAATTGCACAAGGCACCAGGAGATACAAATGTGAAATTCAGCGTTGGGGGCAAAACAAAGAAATGAAACTTAGGTGTGGATGCGGTGTTATCCATCTGCAGATGCAGATATTAGACCTGATCTCCCACTACACTGCTGTAGTTTTACACTAATAGGACTCTGCCACAATCGATGGAGTAGCACCACTGCAAGACAAAAACATCAGTGGTGATAAGTTGGGGCTGTTATTTTTAATTCTGGTAAATAACGTGGGATTGAACCCTGTTTGGGGAAAGCCAAACCACATTCACTGCATGAAACCAGCCATAATAAAAGGGAGAAATGCAGATGGCACACTGTCTTGGTATTGCTCCTGAACTTCTGCTCTTCCTTCTGGGAAGCCGTTGCCCTAGGTACTGAATGGCCTTGTGTGAGCAAAGGGAAGAGGTCTTCCAGCTCACCTCCTTTTTCTGTAGCCTTTCCATTTGCTGTCCCGAAAAGTCAATTTTATCATGCGTTATCAGAAATTGTCCCATAGCTGAGACTCATTCATTACAGTCAATGAATGTGCTTATTATACAAAGTTGTTTTGTTGAAGGAGCCTCTCAATGGCTTTGTCAGGACAGAGGTTGCAGTTTGTCATGGTAGGTAGCTTTTCAGTTAAGTAAAAAGCAGGTCATATTCTTCTCCTCTGTGGGTGTTAGGGTGAGAAGTGAAACATCTGCAGTGAGTTGAAGTGCTGAAGTGCTGGGGCCAGGCCAGGAAGCGTCAGGAGCAGAGTGCAGTGTCTGGGCTGAGTTCACAGCCCTGCACCTCCCCGGCCACCAGTGGCCCTGGACAATGCCCAGCAAGTTGAATTGATGGCTTCAGATAACCCCAGCTTCTCGTGGTTGTGAGGCATCATATTATCATGGCTGTCTCCTAAGAGAAATTAATGTAGTATCTGTAGATGAGTAGACTGATTTACCTTTCAGTGACCCTGGAGAGAAAGGTCGGGCTCGGGATATTTTTACCTGTAATCGGTTATCCATAAAGAGTTAGTGTAGTGAACTTCGAGATTGTAGCTCAAAAGGGCAGTTGCTTTGAGAAGGTAGCTCAAAAGGGCACTTGAACAGCTGAAATCAGATGAGACAGATTTAATGGCCTCTTAGTGATTTCTGACTGAAAGTTCAGAGTTTGAAATTTAAGGATTTTTTTCTTTACCCAGCCTATGGTAAAACAAATGCACTATAGCTTAACAGAAATGAAATTTCAGGCTGAGTATTTAGAAGTGTTTTTCAACTGCTGTGTATGCACTTGGTCACTTTAGCTGTAAAAAAGAGAAAGAGTAATTACATTGTTTTTGTGGTCTTGTATATTTTTAGCTAATGCGTTAAGACATTGCAATTCCAGAAAAGCCGTCCTCCTGTTCCCCAGAGTGTTTCAGTTTAACCAGCTGTATGCAGAGTTTTATCTAGGCTGCCACAGAAGTTACTAGTAACTCCACTGGGATTTCAAACCAGCAGATAGTAAGCACGATACTTCAATTCCCTGGGGGTTTTAGTTTTCTGGCAATTCTGCCGTAGGCTGACACTTCACAGTGGCTTATCCGCAGAAATCCTGTGAGTTTGGGAAACCTTCGTGGATGGAGAGATGGATTCCCAAAGCTCCTATTCCTTACCCTTCCTGCACTGAGCAGGAAAAGGGATGACTGGCAATATCCAGCGGGTGATGCGATTACTCTGTGAGCCTGTTGCAGGTGTCATGGTAAATCTTAATAAAAATTGCGAGGTTTACATGTACAGTAAGGAAGTGACAGATTTCATGCAGAATACGGAGAGAGATGGGGCAGGGCATGAACGAGGAAGGAAAAACGGATGTATAGGTTGATTCAACAGCAGCACAACATTGTGGGACCTGCCTGTGGAGATGCTCTGTCTCACAGTTGGGAATTTCTGGCTATATTTCACATAGGCATAACCTCAAGTTACTTAATACAGATGGAAATACATCAGTGAGTAAATTTTGTCTTAGTCAGTGGGTATGTCTAGGCTATTTCCATTGCAGGTATGTTGGTGGGCCTTCATGGAAAATATTAGTGATTTATTCTGCCTGCAATTGTTAATGCTAACAACCTTCAGTAGCTCTTTAAGCATCAGCTGCTAAAAGTATGTGGATTATCCTATTTCACTCTGGCAATTAGCTGATGATATTAAAGCACTTTGAAAATGGAAATCACAGAGCAAGTGCTGTTTAAACAGTTTATCATTAAACATATAATTGTGTCTCTCAGCCTACTTTGATTGCAGTGTGCAGGGAGATGGAAAGGAGACCAAGGAGTCTGCTTTCGGTTCAGCCCCGGTATAGATTCTGTACCTTGTGTATCCTGGCCCTGACTCAGCCACCTCTCTTGATGTCTCTTCTGCCTGCCCACACCTGCATGCTACAAAACACAGTTTCTTCTAGTTTGTTTCACTTGTTTGCTGTCTTTCTGTTTTTGCAGCTTCTTAATTTCTCATTTGTTCCTAGGACCTGTTTTAGGGGAGTTTGTTTTCATTTTATTTCTGGAGTCCTGATTTTTACTGTTTGGGCAGTTGTTACTGTATTTGGCATGTTCTGCAGAACTTGAACCAGTCCTGAAATACTGTAGCCTATAAAGGTAGGCATTAGTTGTGTATTCATACACCTGGGAACAGTTTATGGGCTTTTGGATGTTTTTTTCCTGCTGAAGCATTTCATGGAACCTTCTGCAACATTCAAGGCAAATCTGCCTTTAAAACCTTTGTCTTTTTTCCTTCAGTGGCAGTTTTGGGTCTTGGATTGGCAATTCTAGATATCCAAAATAAGGTAGCTGCTGGATTTGCTTCTGGAGGTCTTAAAAAAGAGAAAAAAATATTTGATCTCAAAGGATAATAGAGTGGAATAATAAAAATTTAGAATAAAATAATACCAAAGCCATACCTGACAGCTATCTTCAAGCGCTTATTTTTCTCAGGCTGTTGTTCCACATTGTCTTTCCAGTTTTGGTCTTTTGTCTCAAGTTCAGTTAGTATTGTTTTTCTTAGGGGACTAGAAACTCCTCTTTTGCTCATTTTGTCTACTAATATTTCAGGGATGTGACAATAGCAGGTGCCAAATTTCATGTCAAAAATAAAATTTTCAAGCTGATGGAATCCTTGAAACCACAGATCAAGTTTCAGGACAGTTAAAAAAAGCTGTAGAGCGTCCATTTGTATCATTCATTCATATAATGAAACTTGTTCTTATAACTCAGTTCTTGATGTATTAACCCCGCAGTTATCCTCATACATAAATGGGAGATGTGTTGCTTTCGTCAGTTATAATAGGATATAACCACATAAATTCCCTGTGCATGAATGGAAAAATAGAAGCCCTTAGGTTATAGATATCAAAGGTCTCCCCTATACTTAGAATTGCCTAATAAGGTTATTTTGGAGGCATAGGTAATTACTCACGGACTCCCTGTAGCCAGTGATTCATTGTTCACTACTGAAACATTTCTAAATGAGTTATGTTTTAAACAAGCAAATCTTTGGCCTTCTCTTTTGTGGGGGGAAGAGAGAGAACTGGAGGGACACAAAATACCACCATTTTCTGTGTTAAAATGCACTGCTTGCTTATTTAAAATGTCCCTGGTATTTGAACCAATTTAAATGTACTATCGTGCTTCTTGCTGTTTTAATTCCATGAATGCGTATTTCTCAATTTCACATTTTGATTAAAATAGTATTGTTGTCATTAATTTGATATTTAGAAAAGACTGTGGATACAAGAGCTTAGTGCAATGAATAAGTCAGTTGGAGTTAACTGTCCTTGGGGATAGAATCAATCATTGTTGTAGAAGAGGGTGACATTTAAAAAAGAAACTCAGAAGAAAATGTCATGCTTAAAAAATTAGATTTAAATGCACTAGGTCCTGATTGATTTTTATTGCGCTCAGATGGATACACTGATTGATTATTGGCCTTACAAATGTTTAGTACCTTTCTCACTTCTCTAATAATCAGAATAATCTAATTTTCAATGTCATTTAAGTTACCATATTCAAGGTTGTAATAGATCATATTTCTAATAAAACATAGCAATTATGTAATGAATAATACAAAGCTGCAAGGCAGAGTTCAGATTCACTTTCATCAAAAAACCCCCCAAAACTGCCACTGGTGGCTGGAAGAGCCAGCGTACGTGAAGGCAGCCGACTGGCCCACGTTCTCTGCGTTTGAGATGTTTTCCCCTATTGTGGAACAGAGGTTCCTGAAGCGTTGGCCGAGGTGCTCTAGCTGTAGCTGAACATTGTTTCTCAATAGGAAACCAGGAGCAGGCTTGAATTCTGCAATATATCCCCAGGCTTGCTCTGTGCCTGGGGAAAAATGACAGCATGCCAGGTGCTTAAGAAATTTCTTCCATGATAGTTTCTCTGTGCTCCCTGTTAATTTTGATACATGTCTGTAGAGAGATACTATCTCACTTAATTTGAGATGTTGTGGCAATTGTACCTGGCAGCTGACATGGTTGATTTTTCTGAATCAGCTACAAAATATGCAGGTTTCAATGTGTTTGGGTTTCGTACTTGAAATCCCTCACATGGCTGTGTACTTGTTGTTGGCTTTGTCCATTAGAAACGAGAGTTTTGTGTTTGCAATATGCTTTGTCTCCAATCGTTCTCCATATGTTAAAAGCTCAGTTTTGGCATGGGAATTCGTTTTAAGATACTTTCCTGTTCTTTTTAAAGACAGAGCAGTTTTGCCTGAAAGAAAACATTATTTCATCTGGAAATCACGACCTAGGAAAACCAGTCTATTTATAACTACCTGGTGTTCTGCACATTTTAATGCTGTGTTTGGCTTGTGATTGCACTGCTGTTGAAACATGAACAGGAGTCTTACCATTCTGAATTGATGGTGCATCAGTTTGTCAAGTGTGATTGTGTTGCTTTCAAGATGGTTATTTTGTTCATTTTCTTACCTTGGAGCCAGGAAGATCAACCTCCTTGAATTCTCTCATCTCTCTGCCTGCTTCCACCAGCTCCTGGGCATGGGAGCTGTTTTTGATGTGCAGCTGGGTGCTAGCTTTGTCCATGGGGTTGGAGAGCCCATGGACAAAGCAGCAGGACTGAGGGTGCTAAACCTCCCTTGGTTCAAGGTTTTTGAGGGCAACTGTTGTGAAAGACGTCCTTACGGACTGCCATTTGTTACCATGAGCAGTTTATTGAAGGGTGACATGTGGCATTTATCCTGATGGATCAAACTTGGCAGTGCCAATAGGTAAACATTTTGTATATTTGACTGAAATTGTCCACAGCTGCTAACTTCTGCCAGGATTACAAATTTTTAGCAGCTGTTGCTGGAATTGGAGAAGTCAGAGTGTAAAGGAGCTGTGCAAGACTTGTGGGTCTCTGCCCAAGCAAGCAGTTGGGTGCTCCTGGAAGCCCTGGGTGCAGTGCTAAGCATCAGCCCCACCACCTGCATGTGGCACCACATGCCTGTGATGTCGGGCAGCCCAGGCTGCCTGGCATTCCACAAGGGATAGATGGCTTCCCATGGCTTCCCGAGGTGCAGGAGTGCAGCTGGGAGAAGGAGCCTCTGCCCAGAGGGGACAGTTGACAGGTCTTGTCGCAGCTCACCTCCCATTTCTCTTCTCATCAGTGTTTGCAAACAAAAGGAATCTTTTTTAAAACCTACTTTGTGCCCAGCGCTGTGCAATTACTGACTTGTTCTCTGAGCTTTATAGCTCTTTTGAGATTTGTTAGCTTAACGAGTAACTTCCAAAATATTTAGGGGCAAGAGAAGTGTGGTTTTACAGGAATGTGAACTAACTGGAATCACTGGTAGTTGTCGCTAGAGGAACAAAACCAGTTAACTAGTACACAAAGCTCTCCAAAGGTCACGGGGATCTCTGAGAAACAAAACTGCAATGATAGCATTTCAAGTCATGAATTTATAGCTGATTAATCATTATAATATATGAAAGGTGCTGTCTAACTATCTTCTGGGCATCTGGGGAAGCACAGGTTGTGCAAGTAATAGGAAAAATTGTTTAGCAAGCTGCAGGCTCTTCTCCCCTGGACATGTTTGTGCCACCTTTGACAAAGGTTAGTATGAACACTCACCATTCCATAATTTTACCTGATTTTCTAGAAACTACGTAAATATCTTGAGCTGGATCCCAGACTCTTCTTAGACTGGGTTTGGTGGACCTGAGAGGCTTGTGTTTAAGATTGGACAATTCCTAGCATTATAACATGCTTGAAATGGTCCTGCTCAAGCAGGAGAATTGCTATGTGGTTGCTAAATGAGATTGCTGAGGTCCTCTGAGAGAAGCTGTTTGTGTATTTCCTATACCTAGTTTCATCTACAGCAACCCCTACTTCTCTTGAAAAATGCATCCTTCCCTTCTGCAATTTTTGTGCTCTGCCCATGGCTTCAATCAGAAGAGAGAAAATGTGTCTGAGACTAAGGAGTGCAGTGGCAAACCTGGAGTGAGGGAAACAGACTGGATGGGACAAGAGATGATGTTCAGCCCCTCTTCCATCAGGTTAGGGGGATGAACGTTGGAGGGTAGGGGCTGGTCCTTAAAGCTAAGGCAACAGAAAGGCCCTCGCCAGCTTGTGAACCCTGCTGTGGCTGCCTGGAGGTTTCTGGGTGTGGAGGCACAAGTCCTGGCGTGTGTGTTGAGGGGACAGGGAAGCTGTCAGGGTAAGATGGATTGGAGCAGACGTGCTCAGGCATGGGTGTGCATCGCTCAGCCGTCTGAGCAACTCCGAGACGTGGCTTCCTCACGTACCAAGATACACCTTTTTCATTCTCTCTCCCCACACCACCACCTTATTTGTTTTCTTAGTTTTTTTAACTTCCAGTATTTCTCAAATGGCAAAAAAGCTTCCATACTGTCCCCTGTTGGGAGCTCCTAAATAGTGCGGCCATCGAGTCAGAATTTAGTGCACAAGTAATGAAATTCATAACCTGAGTTTCCTATGGTGGCGTTAACTGTGACAGAGATTCATCACTGGTGTATCATCATTAAAAGGCAGCGGAATTGCATTGGGGATTGATGTGATCATATGCATGTAAAGATCAAGATACAAAAAGATGTGATTTATGTAATATAAGCATAAGCTGTAATCCAAAACCCTTCCCATATGCAGTGTGGCAGTTCCTGTTCCCGGAGCAGTGATGGCTTTTTAATTTACTGGGTAAATGTGTGTGTTTGTATGTTTTTATTGAACTCTTCTAAATATAGTGTTGTCTTAATATTTTTTGCCTTTTTTTTTTTGCGTTGAATTATAGTTGCAGTTGAATCTGCACAATAGTTCAACACTACTGAAATTCTTTATATTTTTGGAGCCTGGTTGTTATGTGTCAGCGCTTTATTGTGTAATCTTACAGGGAATATAGAAATGCTGCCATGTCTGATGCAGCTTTAGTGAAGACAAATGTAGGAAATATAAAAAGTATGCATAAAGCAAGAAGATAAGTATTACTCAGGTTTTGTCATTCTTATAAAGGCTGTTGGAACCATAGAAAGAAGGTAATGATGAACAAAAACCGTTCTGAGTTTTCAGGATGTGTTAGTTCTCCCCATTCCTAGTCTTTAGTGATTTGTGCCCAAACAGAAAGAGGGCAGAGCTGGACCAGTTTGGTGATGTGAACTGACCAGTAGCTGTCCCTGTGGTGGCCTTTGGAGGGGAAGGGACTTCAGATACAGCTGCAGAGATTGCTGTTCACGGGTAGCATGGAAGCGTGGCACAGTTCCTGCTGGAGTTACCTCCTGGTCTCTGGGAGCTCTTGGCAGCTGCTCTGAAGCCTGGCCTAAATAACATGTTTGTCTTCCACGGGGAGCTCAAAGCTATTGAGATAAGTAGTTGCTGAGGCCACTTGTTTGGCAAATTTGTCAATCAGATTGTGGAGCTATAAGTAAATGAGGCTTTATTACAAAGGCTTATTGCTCTTTGCGGTTGTGTAAGAGTTTACATAACTTTCTGAGGAGCTCTTTTGTCTCCTCAGTACAGTGGCAGTGAGGATTTACTTCTGGAGGGTGGTAGCAGTTTGGAGTACTCAAGACGTACGTGTAGGTCCTGGTTGTTTTTTCAATGTGAGAGGCCATACTTGCACTCTGTCCTGGGGTCCAGTCAACAAATCAGGGCATTGCCTTCAGGAGAACATTTGTAAAAGGAAGGGGGAGAGGGGATCCAACACACCCCCTTGTCCCCCGCCTCAAACCTGACTACACTGATAGCATGAACCTTCACGAGAAGGTACCTTTCCAGTCCACCTTTCATGGCCGCCTCTGAGTCTTTGTTACTCCAGACACCAAGATTGATGGTGTTTGAGGTTAGGCTTTAATCCGGTGAGGTGCTCAGCATCCCAGCCCTGATCCAGCAAAGCATGTAACTGACTTCAGAGCATCATATGTATTTGCACAATTAAAGTCAAATTCATCCTTAAAATACCTAGTAGGTTAGAGTCAGAGTTCTCTCCCTTGCAAAGTCAAACCTTTACTGAGAAAACCAGAGCTGTTCATCACATGGAGTATATGCCTAATGGCCTTGTGAAGGAGCAACAATATTCACTGCATCTGTCCCTTGTTTTCTGTTACACATATTACGTTATTTCCATAGATGCCTCTGACTCTGCTGCTTTCCCACCCCACCATTTTCCTGTGTCACTCTTAATTTTCTCTGAGAAGGGGCACCTAGAGGAAAATGAATCCAACTGTGTCATTTGTTCTTGATCAGGTACTGTAGGTGAGGTTGGATTGACACCTCTTCTTCCTCCTGAAACAATCACCATTTGTCTGCCCTTTGTGATTGTTTGTGGTGCACAGGCATGTAGGAAGCAACAACAGAAGATGTTGAGATGGGCCTGAGGAACCCACAGGGAAAGAGAGATGGCATGGAGGTGGCTCTGGCCATCTGCCCATTTTGCTGTGCTTCCATCCCTACAGCACAGTAGATGCGCTTTCTGAGGCAGGACAGATGAGAATCCACAGATCTTTGGCCATCCAAAATCCCCAGCCACCCTCACTTGTGCCAAACCCATCCACTGCACCTTAGGAGTTTAGGGCCTTGTTTTAAGTATCATAAGGTTCGAGTGAATGTTAGGATTGGTTTTATTTGCCCAATAACGTTTAGTCTTCAGAGTGTTTAATATTGACACAAAGTCTTTGGGGAGAGGGATTGATTTTGCTTGGCTTTGTTGTAAAGCCTTCTGCATCTGGTTACGCTTAAGACATTAGCTTTAGCTAACAACAGGCCTTTTGATAAAACTCACAAGTACTGGCAATACTGTGGACACAGACTTATCTCCTGGGCGCGTTTTGTAAAATTAAGCTATTTTCGTTAAAAGAACAAAGAGTAGCATGATGATGGAGCAGCTGTCATATTTTATTACAAAACACAAATATGTGGGAAATCAATTACAGCATGAGTGCTGCACAACGCATATTTCCAGTAATCCCCCACGGCCAGGGGAAGGTAGAAGGCTGATCTGAGAGCAGGAGCAGATGGCAAGCAACTTTAGATAGCTTCACTGCATTTTTACTCTTTCAAGTGTTGTGCTTCTCCTTTGATCTTCAGATCTTGAGTTTAATGTGTTTCATCTTCTTTCATTTACTGTTTTCACATTTAACTTTTCCCTTTAAATAACTTCTGCTTGGTGGACTTTGTATTATTATAGGGTTTGTATCATCCATACTAAGAAATTTAAAAAGAGAGACAGTTGATGTCTTTTTTTAGTGTTGTTCACATCCAATAAAATAGCAACTGCATCACTGCATAGGACTTTGCCTTTCACCATGCACAGCTGTAATGATATAAGGAAATAATCCCACCTCACAAAGTTACTGAGACACCTACAGTGCGTGTGAAGTTGCAGTAGACTTTCTTGGAAGGTAGATACTATGGGACTGATCTGGCATGTCCACAACAAGCACCTATGGAAGTTTTTTTCATCATTACCTATTAAATTTAATTCTTACATTTAAGTAATAAAGCTTGCATTAGTATTCTCTGTGCATATAACTATCTCCACTTAACATAATTTAGGTTTAAATTAAAAGCATTTTTCAGTGTTTTGAAGTAAAGCAGCAAAGGCAGTATGAGGTGATCTGAATAACCACATGGTCTGTGTCTCTGCTTTTTCTATAGCTGTCAGAAATGATAGGAACAAAAAGAAGAAGGAACCTTCAAAGCAGGAGTCCACAGAAAACTATGAAATGACAGCAGAGTTGGATGATCTCACTGAGAAGATCCGAAAAGCTCACCAGGAAACCTTCCCCTCACTCTGTCAGCTGGGAAAATACACTACAGTGAGTATGGTTTGTGACACACGTTCTGGATATGCCTGGATGATGCAAGTTTTGCATTGGGGACTTCAGATGTTTTAAATAGATGCAGAAGTAGATGCACTCCTTGCATCTCCTTAGCCATGAAAGAATACAGGTTCACATGCACATGCATGCTGAAGAAGAAGAATTGCAGTTAACTGCAGACATTACTTAGCAGCATTGTGAGAGACTGACTGAAGGATTAATCCAGCCAGGAGACAAGCTTGGAGTCTATGGGTCAGTTGCATGCCATTATTCATTAGAAATTTGTTGACTTCTAAAGAAGTAATCTGCTTGTGCACCAGCAGATTACTATTTTGCAGGTGTGGAGAGTTCTTAATTGGTGCTGCATTACTGGTGATAGTCCCAAAGCTACCAAGGTCAAGGAAGATACAATATGTCTAAATAAACCAGTTTCCAAAATGCTCATTTGGCATTTATTCCTCTTCCAGTCCACCAAAATGGCACAAAGCAGAAAAACAGTTCAGTACTGTGGGATTTCTTCAGAGGATGAGTCAGGGAAATAGCTTTTTTCTATACATATATGCTGCTAAATACAAGGAAGATCAGTGATATTTACTGATTTCAGAGAGAAAATTCAATGTCAAGTTTGCAAATGCAGCAATGAAAGAGAAGCTCAAAAATAATTGTTAGGTAATGTTCAGAGTCTTGTCAGCAGAAGAATAACTTTGCTGGGTCTCTAGCAGCACTGGCTGTTTCAGAGGGATGTGCAGATGGTCCTGAAGCAGTTGGGCATGTGCTCTTGCTGCTGAGACCTGGAGTTCAGAAGTGGCTTGGAGACACCTGCCTCCATGGTCCTTGTCCTCCAGCCCCAGCTGGAGATCTGGGACCAAGCCCCAGAGGCCAGGTGAAATACATCTATTACTGGATTGTTCTCTGTTTAGAGTGAATGCTCTGCTGCTGAAACAATCGTTACATTTCTTAGAGTGATCTAGGCAAATCTCTGTGTAGCATCAGTGTTCACTGTTTTAGTGAGCAGGGTGGGTTTTTATTGCATACTCATCTATTTACAAAGTGCAGGGTTCAAAACTCTCAGGTCTAGGTGTAAGACTGTATTTAGGTGCAAAAGAAGCAGGAATATATGGTGTAATGTTATAAAAAGCATGTTTTTCATATTGCTGAAAGTGTTTTCACATTTTTCACATTTAATTTTGAGACCCACCCCATGAAATGGTTCACACTGGGGAAGGCACCTGTCCTCTACACGCTTCTCTAGTGCTAGCCCAGCTCAGGTGAGGTGCAGTCAAAACAACCAGCATAAGGCCTTCTGGCAGAACCCCAGGGACTAGCACAGTGCACAAGGCTGGAAACTCAAAAGCAGCCAGCTGGTGACATAACCAAAGGCAAAGCTGGAGACAGTGGGATCCACAGTGTGTCTTCTCAAGGAAATTCCTGGGTTAATGTCCTCTACCCCTCCTCTCAGTGCATGCAGTTGCATCCTCGTCCTGGAGTGAATAAAACAGGCTCTCACACTCCTGCAAAAACAAGTGTGAAAAAAATATTCCTAGTTCAAAGACAGTGAGTTTATGCCTTGTAGAAGAGGTGATGGTATGTACACAGCTGGGACACGTAGCCAGGCTGGTGGATGTGCCAGCGTTTATTGCTGCCTTGCAAATAGCCTAGCTATCCCCAAATAACCATTTATCAGCTTGCCTCCCAGCGTGAATGCATTGGTACCTACTTTTGGGTTAACTCTGAATTTGATAAGCACACGGCTGTGATGGTACTTCATACTGCTAATTGCCAAAGATCCTGGAGGGTTGAAGATAGACCTGAGCACCTATATACTTGCATTATGTATTGGATGCTTAAGTATCATTAATATTTTAGCTCTTGAAATAAGTGGATGAAATTGGAGAGGGTCTTGTTGCATATCGCACCCACCACTGATGTCTTCATCCTTGGGTTCCTGCTGACCCCCATGGTGAGTTTGTCTCTTGGAATTTCAGAGCCCTTACTGAGAGCACCTGGACCTAAGTAATGAATGGATGAATCTGGTCTGTCTGTGGTTCCTGAGTGACCATGACCTGACCACACTCTCTCTGAGGCTGGATGTTGGTTATTTGTATCTCAAGTCACGTCAGACAGCTTGGGGAAAAAAGTTTCTTGGTGTTATCATTGGTCTGTTGGAAGTCCACAACAGTTAGCTGCATGTGGCTGAAGTCCCTGCCACTTTGTCATGGTTTGCTACTATACAAGTTGCAATAACAAAATTATACTGAAAGAGTTATTTTTGGCGTACCTTGAATCTTTGAGAATGATACAGCTTCCTTCAACAGCTGTGTCAGAGCTATTCACAATGTTGCTAAATGCTGTCTTCTTGCTGCATTCTCATAGTCTCTGTGTGAAACACAGAGTATTTACATCTCTAATCTAGCTAGGGTCTGCTGACCACTCTGTCTTTTTAGGTAGGAATTCAGTGTTAAGAGTTCATTTTTATGAACATTGTCTCTGTCCAGCTGTGGAAGGCACAGGTCCATCTGCATCTCCAGCTGTCCATCAGCCCAGGAGCTGCAACAGTGGAAGAGCCGGGAGGCGGGAGGTGTGTGTGCTGGTCGGAGGATCATGGCTTCAGTGCTTGGACACCACCACCAACTGCTGATCAAACGGAAGGGCTCAGGCAATGATCTTCCCTTTTGAGACAGTTGAAATAGAGACTGTAAGTCAAGAACAGGAGCACACAGCCCTTTTTCTAAATGCTGAGTCCAAGGGGAGGTAGAAGCCTATGCCACTCTACTTTTTGTGATAGTCGCAATCTAGTACAGGTAGAAGATTGCCACCAGTCCTGCTTTTATGCTGGTTCTGCAGGCTAGAAGTCATGAAGCACAGCATGCTCACACTGTGGAGGATACAGATTGCTTTTGTAACCTTAGAGATTTTTATTTAATTCTTTAAGCGAGAGGTGAAAAGTGAGTGTGTTGAATTGATGTGGATTCACTTGAATTTCATGAGCTTTGCCCTCATGTACTGATAGAAATGGTGGACAGAAGAAACTGTTCTCCAAGATTGACCTCTGTGCAACTTTGGTTATGTGATCTTTCAGACTGATT
Organism: Brachypteracias leptosomus; assembly: GCA_013401335.1. Lineage (NCBI taxonomy): Eukaryota > Metazoa > Chordata > Aves > Coraciiformes > Brachypteraciidae > Brachypteracias > Brachypteracias leptosomus. The sequence goes on along the minus strand of VYZX01022251.1, from coordinate 34,847 downwards.
TAAAATATGATTTTGTTTGTTGCTAAAAAGAGCAAAGAGTTTTAACTGTAAGAGAGTGGAGTAAAAAGACCTCGAAGATACAGTGATAAAAAAATCATCTCAGGCATTCAGCTTGTGTATCTGGCTCCTCTTGCTCTTGAGCACTGCAGCCTGCATTCCCAGAGGGAATGGTTACACAGTGATTTTTTCCCCCCATTGTGTACTTTTACCCATTCAAAAACGGTTTTGGAGAAGCATTTTCAATTATGTTTTTTCATATCCATCTGCTCTTTAAAAAGGAAGAGTGTCCCTATCTGTAATAATTACCATACTTTGCATAGTTAATAAAAGTCTACTTAAAATAATGGGAGAATAGCATTCGTATTAAATTCCCTGGGTCATTTGACTTAACAGTTGCATTTGGTGGGCAGTGGCAAGTATAGTTCTGCTGATGATGAGAATCAGCAAGCTGTTTAAATGTAATGGATTTGAAAAGTCCATCATAAATAGATCTGTTTTATTACTGTCATCCAGGTAAGAGAGAGTGTTGTAGTAATTTCTCTGGAGATGTCATACTTTATAGCATAATTGAGTGTAACTATACTGCTTGTCCCTTGAGACTGGTATTATTTGTAAGTCTACAGCTGTGTTACATCCAGCCTCATAATAAAGGGAGGATAAAACAGAAAATAATTTTGACTCTGCGGACCCTTGCTGTGGGTTCTCCCAGGTTGCCCTTGGCTGGCTGGAAGTGAAGAGGTTTCACATCTCATTGGCATTTTGTCTTTTGTAAATGCTGTGCTTCGAAGTGACAGGGCTGTTGTTCTGTGCCATTGCAGAGGAATACATATATCTATAGCGAGAGGGGTAGATACATCTCCTGATGCTGGGACTGAGCAGAGGCATGTGCTGCGGCCCTCGGTGAACCCGCCGGCGCTGGAGAGTGTTGCTGCTTTTACTAAGGAGGCATAGCAAGTGTTCCTGATTAGGGCAGAGTGCTCCTGTGAGCCTTGTTTCCTTTGTAAAGTGGATTTTAAAGACAGTGGGGATTCTGCTACTGTGTATGTTTCTGTGAGTACCTCATCCCATATCGTTAATGTGGAGACAGAGCAGCCTGCAATGAAAAAACAAAAATGATGGAAAAAATGGGATCCATTTATGTGGCAAAAATGGCTGTTTAATTGGATTTCATAGCAAGGTTGGGCTTTTCCACTGATAAAGATGCCACTAGGGTGTATTACAGCATTGTTCCACCATATGTGCACCGATGCACAGGCCTGAAAAATGTGCAAGGCTGCTCCTGGAAAAGACACCCAAAAAACTGCTTCACTAAAATATTCAGGAAAAGTCGTAGCATCTACATCTTTTTCACAGCATGGGTAGAGGAGATCCCCAGGCAAATTTAATCAGAGTTTCTATTTCTAATGTACATTTTATTAACCCTGTGTTTTATTGTTCAACCTGTACATTGACACTGGCTCGGTTTTGGTTTTAAGTCTTCAGAAACGCTGCTAAAAATCTACCTATTTTCTGTGGCTCTTGTGACTAATTCATTACCAAATGTTAAAACTCTTTCCATTTGTGGCACCTCAAAGATAATGCATAAACCACGTTAACTGCAACACTGAGGAATCTGGCACCCGGCGCAATAAAACACCTGATTATTTTACATTTTATTAACTGCCCCTTCTCTTCAGTTTGCATAATGGTGAGTTAGATTTACATTTGTTAAGACGGCCACGCATTACTCTTAATAGAAGACATGTCAAACTTCCCGTTGCCAGTACTGCAGCATGATAAAGTAACCTCATATGATACTGATGAAGATTTCGTTCACACTTGCTGGTTTCATGCAACGTCTTTTTTTCCAGATGGATACCCTATTGTAAAATGATTTCCTGCTTTAGGCTCTGCTTTGTGTAGCTCTCTGCTATGCCATCTTTCTATGAACTGGATAAACTGCCTATTAAATTTAATTACAGACTGAATGACTGCACATCTTGATCTTATTTTTCCTCCAATGTACTGTATTTCACCAAGGTCCTTGAGGATGAAATAAAATAAATCTGAGGGATGCATACTCCTGTAGCCGAAAGAAATGTTTCAAAGGGCATTACAATGACTGTTAACCCATTAGTTTTGGACCATTTTGAAGGCAATTCTTTAGGCTTAGGATTATAAAGACATTTTCTCCTATATTTTCTCCTGTCATTTAAAAAACCAAAACAAAATAGAGGCAGTTCCCAGGATAAAAAGTCAAATAGAAATTCTGAAGTTAATTTCTAATCCCTTAAAAAGAGGGAGAGCGGGGAGGAGCAGGTATGCACCTTCAAACTGTTCAACATAGTTAGCATTTATTTTTTGCAATGAGGGCCTAATGTAAATATTACTGTCTCGAATCTGCACCCTGCTGCAGCTCAGGGTGACTGTCAGGATAGAGGTGCTCTGGGGACCCATCAGGACTTTCCCTTTTGTGACCGACAGAGGTTGTGGTGTCTGCAAAGCAGCCCCAGGAAGGGGTGACAGAGCATTATAGCCAAGCTGAGGTCACCCCGTATCATCTGTGTCCTTCCTGTGAAGAGAAGAAAGCTGATGGCTTCAGAAGTTTCCAAGGAGGTGGACAGCCTCACCATTGGAAGCAATGGTGCGGGCTTGCTAGAGATGTTTCCTCCAAGAAAGTGCTGTGTAAATAGAAGGCTTTTCGAAGGCTGTTTATCCGCCATGTCTGTTACACTTTTAGGTTGAGATTCCTCTTATTTAACTTTGAAGTTAATGTGACATTTTAACTTTAACCTGCTAAGTCTAAGGCAGCTGATCACATCAGCTTCCCTTGCAGCTGGGGAGAAGGCCGCCATCTGAGGGGGTTTTCCCTTACCTGCCTTAAGTACCTCTCTGGAGTGGGTGGGCCTTCTTTTGGAGATGCCTCTCTCTGTCTTGGTTAGTCAGCAAGCTCAGTTGAGACTTAGAAGAGAAAATTCTGTCTTTGGTTTTCTGTGGTTGCAGCTCAGCACCTTTTGCAATTTCATTACCAACATATTTCTGTAGGTAAAATTTATTTTGCAACGAAGAGAAGATCATCCAGACCCTGCAACATACACTAAACTTGGTGGCTAAATAGTGGGAGGGACCATCCCAGTGGCTGCATCCCAAGCAACATTGGACCAAATGCTGGCGGAATGGGAATATGCTGCACGCTGGGGAAGGAGGAGAGGGACCTTGGGTATTTCAGAGCTTTGTTGTTACCGGTTTCTTGTCACCCCACAGGAGTCGTGGATGGGTTGGAAACAACTGGCCAGGTCTCCCTGTGACACCACCTTTTGTGGGACTAGCATCAAATAGATCACAGTAACATTTGAGTCACAGGGTTCTTGGCTGACAGGTTCAACTTTTTCAAGTGTTAAGTGATCATTCCGAATGTATGAAAACATCACAAACTTGACACAGATTTGCATTCTAGCGAATTACGGACTTTTGGATTAAGGTACATGAATATATGGAAATGGTCTCTGAAAGATGGAACTGGATTGTCTTTGTAAGGTGTCAAACAGTAGGGTAAATGTTGGATGAGCGTGTAGCATTCATCAGTGCACATGGTGTTTTTCCTAACGTCATGTAAAGAGCTGCTCTTTAATTCATGGCAGTCTGTGGCCTGAGAAAGCTGTAAAACTCTTGCAGAGCCACAGAGCAGATAAACTAAGTAGAACTAATTTGCTAAGATCTCAAGTATGTGAAACTATGTTCCAAATATTGTGCTGCTTTTTCCAGACAAGGACCCAATATTCTTGTTCCACTGTTCATTTATATTTTGTGGGGTACAACTGTAAATTGTCTCTCTCAATGCACTTATTATATAATGGCAAGGAAGAATAATGATGGTGACATTTGGAAATGTTTAAGTTCATTTGTATTCCTTGTACAGATGGCCTCTCCAATCGTAAGTAATGGAGAAATATCCAAGGAATTTTCAGGCGATTACTCCAAGTTTAAAACCAGCATCATCCCAACAGCAAGCTGCAGAAAATGCCTGGAATGTTAATAGAAAGTACTTCTGGAAGGAATACTCAGTTGTTGTTTCTTTCCCTTGAAAACCATTTACTGAAAGGGACCTTGTTGATTTATGGTGCCTTCTGTCTGTCTTTCCAGAACTCCAGCGCAGATCATCGGGTTCGACTGGACCTCGGGCTTTGGGACAAATTCAGTGAACTTGCAACAAAGTGCATTATTAAAATAGTGGAATTTGCAAAGCGATTGCCAGGCTTTACAAGTTTGACCATTGCAGACCAGATAACTCTACTTAAAGCAGCCTGCCTGGATATACTGGTATGTATTTTTATCATCATTGGTGCACTCTAAGGTGTTTTCTGTTCTTCTTTTTACTGTCATTGACAGGGAGAGGGAGTCAAATACTGCCCTGGCTTTAGGGTTGCAAAATTGAACTTACCAGGTAGTCTGGTATGGTCACGGGTGGGCTCGGGCACGTCTACAGACGTGTGTTATGTGGGATGAGCAGACTTTTCAAAATTAAGTCCCAACAGTTTGTGGGTTTCAGTACAGTTGCAGGAAAGGCACGTTTTGGTATTGTGGCACTAACTTGAAATACGTGCAACTTTGGAAAAATTTCCTTATTGTTAACACTGAAGAGCGATCTGATCCTCTTTCCTTCCTCCTCTCTCCAAAACATAATGCTGAGCATAAAGAATGCCTAGAAGGACAGTCCACTGTGTAACATTTTAGGAACGTGCTGTACCTGTGGTCAGGAGGTAATTTAAGGAAAAACAGACACATCTTCAGGCTGAGGTTTTGGCAGGTTGTAGGAGGGAAACTGATGCACCTGGAGCCTGGTAGGTACAAGCCTCCAGCACACAGATTTCCCTGCTTTCACCAGGGCTGCAGGCACCTGTGGAAGTGAACATTGTAATGGACTCTGTACAGATTTTAGCTAAATGTAATTTAATTTTAAACAGGCAAACATACAACCTGCAGCAGGGTACTATGCAGGTGGGCTTGGATTTTTTCTCCAGACCTTGCTTTGCCACTGTGTCAAGGCAAGCTGTCTTCCCTTTCTTTGTCTCTGGTTATTTCTGTCATGCTGACCTTCAGAGGAGCCCTCTGGGATCTCAGCATTTCTTTATCAAGACCTTAGATGTCTTCAGGCTTTTAGTGGCAAATACACTTCCTATTATTGGTTGTAGCAAAAACTCAGTAAAACAGTATTTCCCATGTGCTTTAAACATATTTTAAATGTTTTCTTCTGAGCACAAACCTTCAGGTCTCCATTGAGCCGAGCACAGCCAAGAAGTCAATTGTAGACTGGCTACTGAAGATACATTTTTTGTCATGACACAGGAGTTTAAGCTAGCAAATTTGAAGTAATTAATCTTGGAATTTCCAAAAGTGCATTGCTTCAAACAGGATCATATTGAGGAAGACATTAACTGCTGTGGCCTTTTCCTCTTGTTTTGTCAAAAGCTGTTTTGAAAAATCGCATCTAGAGGACATTGATGAAGGAGGAAGAGGGGTGGGAAAGGGGAAGAGATATTGTTCTTTGGCCTATAAAACAGGGAAGGTTGAGGTTAGCTTGCCGTGCTCAAAAGTCACCTCTTGCTCTCCCCTTCATCCAGGCACTCATTCAGACTTGCCCATCTCATCGTTACTGCGTGTGATCCCCCTGTGGGGCAGGGCTGTTCGTTACCAGTTGCGTGCCTGTCGTTGCCAGCTCTGTCCTGCTCAGACAGTTTCAACCCCCTTACACCAAAAGGCATGAAGTAATCTATAAACAGCAGCATTGCCTCAAGTGTATTCTGCCGGAGGTGCAGAATGGGAAGTGCGTTGTGCTTTGCTGTTGTAACCAGTAACAAACGGTTAATACAGAAACTACCCCAAAATGATGGGGAGGAGTCAGGATATCAAAAGAGTCTGTTCGTCCAAACCCTTTATCCCTAAAGCTTCAGCCCTTAAGATGCCATCCCCTATTTTGTTGATCTCCATGCCCCGGCTCCATAGCTGCTGGAAAAAACCATACCCTTAATTCTGTAACAGCTCAGGATCCCACAAGCTCTTTGTTGGGGTGGATAGTGGCAGCTTACCCCTGCAGCACACACAGCCCTTTTCCTCGGAGCCCCCCCAGCAGCTCTGCTCACTGCTTGTGTCGCCAGCACTCGCTGGGCAATAGCAAGTGTTCAGGGGTAACCTTTCTGTATCAGTTCTATCTGAAGTGCCTAGATAAAGGCACTTCACAGCCTCTGATCAAAGTGACTAAATAAAAGCCCAGCTGCCAGATTAGGAAAAGAATAATGAAGCAAGTGGTAAATGGTGACTTTATTTCAACGAATTAATGGGTAGAAAGGGTTGATTCTTTAACACAATTCACCTCTTTTACTTCGTGGCCACATAGCAACCTTCAAGCTCTGGTTATAAGTTTATTGAGACCTTTCATTCCTGATCACCTGGTCATTTTTTTTTAACTTTTCATGACGCTGGAGAAGGTGACACATCTGAGTGAGGAAGACATAGCAAGTGCCATAGCTACCCATAACAGGGAGGAGCTGAGGCTTTCCCAAGCACTGGAGCAGATAAGACATGGTTTCCACAGAGACCCCTAACTTTCCTGCACGACATTTACACAAGCTTTATGTGACTATTTTATGTGCAGCTTAAAAAGAAAAAGGGATAATTACCCTGAGCACAGTAACGCGTAGTGCACACGCTGCCTGTGAAGTGCCCATAGCCATTAAACCCACATCACCTGCTCATCACTGGAATTGCAGTGCAGCTCTGGATCTTTATTTAAGCTAAATTTCAGTACTTGGAGCAGTGTTTTAATAGCACATATTTCCCCCTACCAGTGAGCTAGTGCTCCTAATTATGAATGTTTTGAATGTTTTGTTTTGTGCACCGAGACAGGGAGTGAGCCCCGTTCCCCTTCCTGCCTCCTGAGCACTGCCGAGCACGGGCGAGAGCCTCACAGGTGTGCATGCACGATCCTGCTGCTGTGCAGCCCCCTGAACCTGTCACCAGAGCTGTGACATGAGAGGAACAATGTGGGGCTCCCAGCCCAGCCAGGTGGTGTGGCCGGACTGTCCCCACCAGCAGGACGCTGGCTTCACTGCCCACCCACCCAGCAGAACCAGCTATGGAGAGTCTTAAGCTTTTCTAGACCCTGCAAAGGGCTCTGCTCAGTTGGTTCCTGTGGCCATGGACACTTAAACCCCTCTTAAACAGGCTGATGAAGGAAATGGTGCCAGGAGCTCAGTAAACTCTGCTGGGTATGTGCCAAGAAATTGTCTTATATACGAACAAGCAAAATCTCTGGAAGGCAAATAACATCAAGCCTCACAAGGCAGCTGAAGGCGCCAATTGAGGAGAGTGGAATTTATATCTGCTCTGGTGCCAAAAGTTTTGGGGATAAATATCACCAAAATTCAGTCAGTAACCCTCGTAAAAGGGAGTGCTTCTGTCTGCTGATAGGCTGGCCCGGCAGAGGTCAAGCATCCCCAGCCTCACCGAGCTTTGGCGAAACGAATGTGGAAAGAGTCCAGAGTCCAGCCTGGATAAAATCCGATGGATAAAAACCTCAGAAGTCCTTGAACGTTAATCCTTAATAATGTCATTTTTGTTTTCTGTTGCAAAACCCTGCGTGTTATTGCTAGGAAGGCATTTCTGTGTGCAGAAAAACCCGTGCTGCTGGGGTATGGCGGCGCCCTGGAGGCTTGTTCATTGTTTCAGAGTTACCTGCTTGGGTTTCTCCTCGGGAAGCTGTCCTGGCCAGCTAAGGCAGCTAGTGTCTAACAACGGGATTTCTTAAAAAAACCCCCACCTTGCCTTAACTGATCTGTCTAAAATGAGTAACAATACAATGGTAGCAACAATTTTGTAAATGCAGCTTTCTGGATGGTTTTGGTTTTGTGTAACCCATAGGGTTTTTGCTTTCCACTTTGTAACTGGTTCATAGGAGCCCCAGATGCTTTAAGATGTAAATAGTCCTTAAAACAAAGGGTGCTTTAATCATGGATAAGAACCTTATTTATGGCTGCAAGTGGCATTTAAGAGCAGAGTGACAACTAAAATACTTGGCTTGGTTACAAAATCTAAACAACACTGAAGACATTAGGAGGATGTCTTCTAGACAGCGTTTCAGTTTAAAATGGAGAAAGATACTGTGATTTCTTATTTTGAAGTGCTGACATTTCCCATATGTTCTTCAGTGAATATGAGCTTGAAATCAACTTCACTTTGACACTGGAAGCTTGCCCAAGAAAGGTTTAGTAGCAAATCAGCAATATCCAAGGCGTTTCACAGATCTCGATGAAGGACATAAGTTTTTTAAAACAACAGCAACATTTCAAATGATCTGTCTCGGGGTTTAATAACAGCGTGTTGTGGGACAATGTTGAAGGAATGCAGGAGAAACCTGAGACTCGATTGCTGCAGTCAAGCTAAGTGCATTGCCGGAGACTGGGTTGAGCTTCAGCTGTGCTGATGGCAGCAGAGCCGCTGGAGGATCCTCCAGTTGGCATCTGGCGCAACCTTTAGGTACAAAGCCTGAGGTCTGCTCTTCACAAAAAGCCATCCTACTTGCTGCTAAGCCTGGAAGTAGCTAAGTTCCACGGGACCTTTATGTTTTAATTATAAATTTTGCAAGGCCCCTGGAGGTCTCTTTCTGTGCATGCCCAAAGGGGTTCTAGAGTAACCTAATCTCAAATTCATTTCTGATGAGGATCCAGCCTGGAAGTCTTTCTCTGCGTTAGCCCTGGGGAGCAGTCATCTGGTAGGTCTTTGCTGAGCACCCCCAAATGGAGTGGGGCTCACAGCACTGGGGGGTGAGCATGGAGAGCTTCACAGCAAGGGAGCCAGCAGCCCCTTGTATATCAGCAGGCACACGTTCAGCCTCCAGGTTTTTTGGGATGATGGCTCCGGGGCACTCCAGTCCCTTCAGGCCAGGAGTCTCTGGGCGGTGCAGCACTGGCAGCTGGTATCCAAATGTGCCCTCAGAGGGAGGCTATGGGAGGAAGTGTATCTGCCAGCCCTGCTTGGGCAGCTGCCGGGGAGGCTGCAGGCAGACTTCAGGAAACACTGCAGTGTTGCCCAATTTAATTCCGACTCCTGCCTCACTGATTTGTTGGGCTGGAAGTCCTGAGGGTGTGGAGGGAGGAGCTCTCATTGCTAAGGCTTATCAGTTAAAACAGCACCAGAATGAAAGGGGCTGCCTTTCACCCCAGCTAAGCTAAGGGATGGTCAGTACCACTTAAGAAGTACAGAGCCTTGTTCCTCTGAAAGCTGGATACCTGATCATCGCAGGTACGCACCCTTACTGGAAGGCAGCTACTGTATGTGCAGGCTCCAGATTAGAAAAGCTGCACTCCAGCTTCTCTTCCTTGCCATTAGAGAGGTAAACCAAGTAGCTTTTGGGTTTCTCAATAAATATGCATAGTTTTCAAACCTTGCTTTTCTTGAAAACAACAAACTCTGCATGTTTCTTCTCCTTTCTATACAATCCTTTTAATGATTTCAAAGGGTAACCAACAGCAAACTTCAGGGAAGAGAACATCCAGTGGTTGTTGGCAGCGCAGAATATGGTAAACACACTGTCTGTTATTGACAGGGTGCCGTGCTTTATAATGTTAATCTCTGCTAATAATCCTGAAGTACACTTTGGCTAGTACATAAAACCTTTGGAGTTACCAGCAGCTTTTAAGATCATTTATGTTAGTGGGGAATCTGTGGTCAGTGAAGAATTTGAGTGCCGTGTGTTTGTGTTTGTGCCTCTCTTGATCGTTGGTTCAAGTAACTTCAAGAGCTTATTCTAATTCAGGAGTAGGGGAGCAATGTGAAACATGCCTGTCCAACCACACAGAGTCTCAGCGCTTCAGTGTGTACCCACAATGTGAGATAAGTTTATTGCTGAGATAGAAAATAGTTGAAGAGCCTTCTGCAGAAATACACCCCTATTAAGTCTCTTACCAAGGAATTTAAGATGAGAAATAAAAGCTTCCCTGTAGGTCTTTTACATGCCATGTCCTCCTCATTCTCCTCCCTGCTTATTTGGAGCAATGTTGCCAGGCAGAGATGAAAGTGGGCGAACCAAGCCCAAACTGGTCACCTGCCAAGTGCTGGGGCCTCTCACTCAGAGCTTCAGGAGCTATAGGAATAATTAAAATTCTCCCTTTGCTCACTTACATTTGTGTAAATCTTTTTGTGTTGAATCTTTATAACCAAGTAGGATGGCTGTATGGGAAATAGATATAGTCAAGCCCAGAAAAAATACAGCTGTAGTCTCAGCTAATCAGCTAGACTTCTGCAAGGTTTTATTTTAGTTTAGTTTAGGGATGAACCTTCTCCCACCCCTGATTATTTAAAACATGAAGCATTGATACATATAACAGAAATATGTTGACACGATAGACACCTCTTTTATTTGATCCTTAAGACAGTGTTCATTAAGAGCAGCTGTATAAACGAGCCTGTGCTGTACAGAGTCTATCCTAGGACAGATCCTGAGAGGAGAAAGCGTCCGTGCACTTGTGCTCTCTGGCCGTGCTGCCACCCCTGCTGTGACAGCGCCCCTGACATGGCAGATACCCCAGAGGCATTTCCTAGCAGGACGCAGCCTGTCCAGTTAGAGGTGTGAATCCCCATCCTCCCCCTGAACGCTCTTTCATCTGAGGTCACTGCTGGGTGGCTGCAAAAGCCAGCACTGCCTGAGCTTGCACAGGAGTGAACGACGCCATCAGCACGGGAGGACAGGCCTGGCACCGGGCAGGCCGGGTGTGCACCCTCACCAGCGCTGCCCAGGGCTTGGGATGGGGAAGGTGCCAGAGCCTCAAGGGAGGCTGGAGGTTCGGTGCTGCAGCACACAGAAGTAAACCATAACCATGAAAGAAAAAAAGCTGGGCCAGCTCCTCAGACTGTTGACTGGGCTGCCGGCAGCCCTGTGCCAGTGGAGGTTTGGAGCTTGATAGTCCCCTCTGGTGTGAGCTCCCAGGCTGACAAGACAAGCCCGGCTCCATGGAGGCTGTGACTGCAGCAGCGCGGGAGATGGAGGCCTGCGCACAGTGGCATCTCCTGCCACAGAAGAAAGGCGGGCACCCCAAAGCATGAGTTATGTTCTGCCTCGCACCAACTCACAGCTGTCCAAACTCACTCGCACAAGATATCACAGAGACACTTTGTCCTTAGTAAAGACACAACTCAGAAGTGCTGTCATGCAAAATTGATCCCCAAAAGCAATGAAGTATGTGTATGTTCACAGAGGTGAGGTTTCTTTATGGCCTTGCTGGATCCGATCAGTGGTGCAATAGTGTTTCGTAGTTGGGTGATAGAGCATACTCACTGAAGAGCAGATTATGTGAATATTAAGGTAATGTTGGTGACTTAAGTGGTGAGAATTGCACAGAAGTCTTGATTATTCCGTAACTAGGAGGAATTCTGCTTTTAAATTTCTGTTGTAAAAAAATACCCATAGTCAATCAACTATATTGATGTTGTACTAGAGAATTCTTGTGCTACTAGAAGTGAACAAACTGGAGTTTGGTTTTGGATTGTTTTGACCTGACAATGTACTGCAGTTCCATGGCTCATTTGCTGCATCGAGAAAATGCAACAAACCTCTCTTGGGTTTAATTCTTAAGATTTCATTTTTTTTTGTCCTTACATAGATCCTTAGAATTTGCACAAGATACACACCAGAACAAGACACCATGACCTTTTCAGATGGCCTTACCCTAAACCGAACTCAGATGCACAACGCCGGATTTGGCCCACTGACCGATCTCGTGTTCACGTTTGCCAACCAGCTCCTGCCTTTGGAAATGGATGATACAGAAACAGGTCTCCTTAGTGCCATCTGCTTAATCTGTGGAGGTATCGTACAGCACCCGCTTGGATGCCTTAGAAAAGGAAAGACATGATAAGATCTTAGTTTACATTTTACTTGTTTTGCTTTCCTGTACTAAAACATATAAATAAAATAGATATATGTAATAATATCGTGTATGTTATGTAAGCTACTTAACACTAAAGATTTGTTTTCCACTGGTGATAGTTATTGCTTTTATTATTGATATGTTTTTAAATTAATCAAATCATTCTATCAGGTAACTGATCCTATTATTTGGCTGGTAAAGGACTACAGGATAGATCCTGCTGCATTTTTTTATCAGCAGTATTTGGGTACCTGTATGAATGGCCTTTGTTATGGCAAGATGGCCGTTATGCAGCTTTTACTCCTAAATATAATTGCATGTATATGCAGATCGTTACATTCACACAGAAGTCATGGGTGATAACTTTCTTTAGGGAAAAAAATTACATTTCAAAATCAGCATTAGTGGTACTGATGACATGATCGGGGGGGGGAGGCAATTACAGCTTGAAGGGTGTCATCAAGTAAAATTGTGGTTTTAAAATACAAAGATCAGTTTCAAAAGCCTCTGTAATTTCTGTTACATTAGTCACCTCATCTCTCTTCTCCTTTGCAAAATCTGGACTAGCAATAGAAACACCTTGTTTAGTTGGGCTGTTTCCGTGGTTTAACCTCAGCCAGCAACTAAGCACCACAAACTGGGTGCTACTGGGGAACGTTTGAAAAACAAGAGTCAGTCTTTACTGACAATGACCCTTTAGTACAAAATCATTCCGATTTTGTGTGTCTCCAACCATAACCCATCAAAAGCATTGATGGGTTCTGAGGTGTCATTAATATGTGACTGGTGCACCCTGGTTCATGGGTGACATTTGTTGTCACTCAAGCTAGCACTGCCATCTGCTGATACCTGACGGTAACTACCTTTAGTATCAGTACCAAAAATAAATGAGTTATAATCTCTTTGTATACCAAGGGAGTTTATCAATGGCACGTACAAAATTAATTCTGAAGTACTGTTTGCAGCAAGGTCCTTTCCCCTGGGAGAGGGAGGTACAAGACCAAACTGGTAATTCTGGCCACTCAAATGACAGACCTTTCCAGTCACCAGGGAAAAATGAACCTAAGTTCCAGAAAGCCATGGTTTATCCTCTTCTTATGAAGTATTCACTATGGAGTGTGGGTTTTAAGTGAAGTATGAAATTCATGAAGTAAAATCATACAAATGATATATACTTTTCTACAGATCGCCAGGACCTCGAAGAACCAATGAAAGTGGATAAGCTTCAGGAACCATTGCTTGAAGCACTGAAAATTTATATCCGAAAGAGACGACCCAGCAAGCCTCACATGTTCCCAAAGATCTTAATGAAAATCACAGATCTTCGTAGCATCAGTGCAAAAGGTACAGTGTCTCCCAATAACTCAGCAGTAGTGTCAGCGTTAGATTTCAGAGGAAACTGGCCTAGAGACCTGCGTCATTGTTTTCTTATTGTACATAGGAAAGGTGGTTATGAGCTTTCTCTTCCCTTCTTCTTTACGTAGCTCCTGTGTTTAAATTTGTTGGTGGTGCAACATTCTTCATGCAACTTAGAGTGAAAATGATGTCTTGGGTATAAGTAGGTTAGTAAATTATTAGCATGAACTCTTTGTTAGTCGTTTTAAGACAAGATAAAACCCTGAATTAAACCTGTGTTAATGTTTACAAGGGGGTGCAGGTCAATATGTACTTCGTATCACCAATGGCTTCAAGAAACAAAGTCTGTTCACAGGCAGCAGAAAACACTTGTGCATCGAAAGTTCCCCTAAACTGCAGTGTGTCGTACTGAAGATTATGAGCTGATTTGACGCAGGATTTTTGAGATTCAGCACCTCTAATCCCAACTATCCATGCTTATACATGGATCAGTTTTGTTTTAACGTTTTGCGTAGTCTTGTACACAGTTGATTGATCATGTGAAATGCAGACAGTCTAAGCAGCACCACAGAAACACTCTGAAGTGCCGGAAGAGCTGAGCACTTCCATTTCATCAGAGGTTCCCTCGACAGGAGAAGCCGGAGAGGGGAGGCTGGGCTGTTCTGACAGTAGCCATGGACAGCCAAGGTGTGCCAGCTCCTGGCAGCCTCTGTGCACGCCTCTTCTGCCCTGTGCTGGCTCCTCCCAGATGACGTGCTCCTCTCATTTGTGTGCCCCTGTATCTCCCCAGGACCCAATTTCAGCTGTTTCAGGTCTGTTCACCTCCAGACTGCTGGGGAGCTGTACTGGAGAGGTACTAGCCTGAACAGAGCCTCAAGTGCTACAGCTCTTACTTTTTTACAGTGGTTGATGCAGTTCCACATTATTACTCAGCTACAGATTTGCTACCCCAGATAAATAAGCAAGCACATGAGCTTGTATGTACAGGTACCTGTGTAGCTCTAGATTGGATTTATGCTTTTGAAAAAATTACTAATTTTGTTTTACTTTGTTTTTGAGAAGACTGGTGGAGAAAAACCCAGCAGTTAAATCATTCTTAATAAATACACTTGTTTTACGTTAAACCTGAACTGTTACACTTTGAACAATATATATGTAAGTTAAAAGATTAAGATATAGCTGTTTATAAAAAGAAGTGATCAGTTTAATTGGATTGATTAGTCCAAAAAGAATAACTTAGAAGGGAAACACCAGAGCTGGGAGCAAAAATATCCTAAAAAAGGGACCACTTACCAGGTTATCTAAAGCTTGCCATTTACTGTGCTATGAAAATATTCAGGGGAGTGCTTTTGTTCTACTCGTCTTGCTCCTGGGAAGTCCATTTCCACTTTCCTGCCTCTTTGCCGACTCCTCAAGAACATGGCTCTGTCTCTACGTTCAGTGCACAAGAAAGGATTCTTCTTTCCATTCTGGCAAAAGTATTTCACTTGAATCATATTATTAATGCTTTATAGTAAAACTAAACCAGACCAAAGGACCAATGATGTCCTGGATGGGTGGGTGTGTCTTGAGTTTCATTTGAAAAGATGCACTTAAGAAGATAATGACTCCTGGTGGTCCCTGATCCCTGGAAGCAGTTGCTAAAGTAAGCACCAACCAGAAAGACTGAGAATGTCTCCTTGTACTGGAGTTCCTTACACAACTGCGTTCTTCTGTGGCACTAGAAATATTGTAACAAAAAAATTAATTAAATGTTCATGGGACTGAAGCAGGAGAGTTCTCTTATCCCAGGATTAAACTGGAAGTTTGAAATACCTGGAAAATTACCATGGCTTTACCCTGGAATAACCACACGAACACTGGGTACTGCAACCGACCCACTCTGTAACAGCAGAAAGCAGATATTTAATGTGGCCAAAGTCGGTCCTCAGCCCTGCTCTGACTGCAGATGGTTTTCAGAGAAGCTCTCAGACAATTCTGCATTAATTTATTTCCAATTACAGAGCTTGCTGTTTTGTTCCTAACATTTAAGAGACTTTTTAATCAGCACTCACTTGGAAAGTTGTTCATTGGTTTTGTAGCTGATTTTTTTGAAGCTCCTTCGTTTTAGTCGTGACTGTGAGTGCTCCCTGCCCCCTCCAGGGGTCCAGCAGTGGCTTGGCAGCATGTGCTCCCCAGCATATACATCGCAGCAGCACAGATAGGCAGAATGTATCCAAAGGCTCTCTCCTTGGGAGCGTGTCTTCAATAACCAAACTGTTTGTTTGCTCACCAGTTTTGTTGGCTCTTCTTGTCTTCCTTCACTTTTAAAAAGCAGATTCCTGAGCTGTTAGACTCACATTTTAAGATGATCAGAAATCCTATGTAACGTGTTAGACCAGGTATTTGAATGCTGAGGTTTATGGCTATAAGTAACCTGACCTTCTCCTGATTGATAAGAAAAATCATTTTTCCCATCAGCAGCAAAATATGTAAAGCACATTCGTGTCATGGTGTGGAACAGAATCTTTACCTATCACCTCCTCACTTTATTTGCAGTGTAATGTCAAAATACCCTGTCTCCTTATAGTCCTTACCGCTCAGTAGCTGAATGTTTCTTAACTTACTTTCAGTCCTTCAGCTTTGACACACATTCACAACAGAATGTTGTACTTTGGAAGTTGTCCTGGTGTGCTTGTGGAGGGCTCTCTGACCATTGCTTGCCTATTGCTACAAGCAGCAGCGTGGAGCAGCTGCAGCAGGTGACCCTCCTGCTTTACTCACCAGGCTTTTCCAGTGACAATCTTTCTTTTGACTGAGAGGTTTGGTCCATCCAGTATTTAATGATTCCAATGTTTGTAGTAATTTACTAATAATCCCTCAGCAGTTCCTTCAGAGGAACTTGGCCTTGGCCATTTGTGAGTAGGTTCTGAGTGAAGGGGGAGGTATCTGCCTGCTCATATAGCCTCCCTCTCTGCCTGCCCTGGTTACCAAGCCATTAACACATTTTAGAGCATCAGGTGCTGGTTTGTGACTTTGGGGGATTATATTTTTCCCTAAACAAGTATTAGTTGTTGACTTCACTCCTGACTACTCAGCCTGCACGTAGCAATTTAGTTAATCCTCCCCCCACAAGCCTGCAAAGCCATCTCTATATGAAAATACCCTTTGTTACACTTGCCAAGGCCAAACTGGAATAGTTGCTCCAGGTAAGGCAGATGTAACCAGTGTTCTTCTGTGCACTTGTGTGGTTAATTAGCACAAGAAAAGCTGCCTGAAAACTACAGAAGGCAGCTTCACAAAAGAAGTATCCTTGTGCCTGAATGTGTTCTTTTATATAACAATAGTTTGTTAAATCCGATTCTCATTTCACAGTTTTCTACATGGAAAAGAAATGTTTTGACTTCCATGACTGCAGTTCTCTCATAGGATTCATCTCACCTATTTAATACAAATCAGCCAGAATTTTTGTCATTTTATAGTCTTTGCAGATCCCGTACTGGTTAGAAACTGTAAAAAATTGTAATGTTCCAATTGATAAAGAATCTACATTATCTCAGTTTAATTTTTCAATATAATTTAATGTTTTGGTTCCCTCTATGAAAAGCATCAGTTCATCCAATTTACCTGTATTGTAATACCAGTTGCTATGTCGTAATTTTAAATTAAGGAGTACTCATCTAACTCTTTTTTCTTGTGATGAATGAATGAAGTAGTTCACTTCTCTCGTGTTGTATGCAAGGAGTATACCAAATCCATTAAAATAACGTACCCTGAAATTACTACTGCTGATGCTAACAAAAAGAAAATTGCACAAATCACACTAATGGAAAGGACTTTTTTGTTTTCCTTTTAAAGGTGCAGAACGTGTCATTACATTGAAAATGGAAATTCCTGGATCCATGCCACCTCTTATTCAGGAAATGTTGGAGAACTCTGAGGGACATGAACCACTGACACCAACCTCAAATGGAAATACCGCAGAACACAGTCCTAGTATCTCACCTAGTTCAGTGGATAACAGCAGTGTCAGTCAATCCCCTATGGTGCAATAAGACATTTTCCAGCTACTTCAGACATTCCTAATACCTTATGTACAGGGATGAAAAGCAAGAAAAACATTTTTACTGCTGCTTAGTTTCTGGACTTAATATATATCTATATATGTATATATATAGATAGATAAAAACTCAACAAGGACCAAGAAATTTTCATATGTATCGATATATACTCCTTGCTGTTTAAACTCTTAAAACTAGAAAATGCAAACTTTGAAACTCTAAATCAGCCATTTCATGCAAAAAAATAGTTAAGCTTCTGTTTTCTCCTCTGAACGTTCAAGATTGCATGGTGACAAGTCAGATCTCAAACTTTCCATTCTGGTTGCATTTCTGATGACTTTGTACATACAAATGTATGGCTGCGCTTTCTATACTGGATGTTTGGTGCTTTCGTCTCTCATACCTAAAATGATCAAGACACCAACCACACCAAATGGACTGCTGTGCACATCTAGAAAAGGAAGTTTAAAGGATCGTCTGGTTTAGTTTAATATGAAAACTTGTCTTTGATGCCCTCAATTTGCATCTCTTTCCTTGTAAAAAGTATACAGAAATTCACCGCACTAGCAGAGAAGACATCGGTATCAGCATCAACTGCCAGATCAGTTATTCAGGTGTCATTTGTTCCACTGTTAATGTCACTTTAAAATTTAAAGAAATGGTTTCTTACCTGGCTGGTGACCTAGTGGCTACACCATTAACGACTACATTTCTCCAGTAAAACGATAGCCTCCAAGGCAGAAACACTTGTTAGTGTTACCATGTTTTGTTTACTTGTTCACAAGCCATTAGGGGGACTTCATGAGATGAGAACCAGCAGACCCAGTCACAGCTTTTGGATCCCGAGTCTGGGCTATTTCCCTTAGAACAGGCTGCTGGGAACTCGCTGGTTCTCCAGCCTCCCGGGTGCTGGGGAAGTACGGCTTGGACTTCCAGAAACACGAGAAGCGAATCTGCCTTCTTGGCCTTGTTAAATCACCATGAAGCAGAGTGAAAACTGTGGTAGAATGGTTAACAGATTTAAAGTGTCAGTTTCTTAGGTTTCATTTAAAGCACTAGTGGTTTGTTTTTTTTTTTTATATTCTAGCAAGTCTGTGATGTACTTTCACTGGCTCTGTTTGTACATTGAGATTGTTTAACAATGCTTTCTATGTTCATATACTGTTTACCTTTTTCCATGGAGTCTCCTGGCAAAGAATAAAATATATTTATTTTAAAAAAACCTGTGTAGCAGTTGTCCCTCTAGTTCAAAGCTTACACACACACAGTAGTTTTCCATTTTTTAATGTTTAAACTTCATTTCAAAAAGCAGGTTTGCTGTTTGCAACCATGACAATTAAAATGTGCTTTAGCACAGCTGTCTAGAACATCTCTACAAGCCAGTCAGACAAATACATGACATTTCAATGAGTAAAAAAGAGCATAAAACTGTAGGTGTAAGAACAAAATGTTAAAATGCCTACACACAATAATAAAAACCATCAATTACATTATCACATAAAATAAGTCAAATGTACAAAAGTTTGCGACAGAAGGGACAAAAGGACAACACAAGATATTTGTTGGAAAACATTTGTGTGCTCTTTGGGCACTTAATTAAACATATCAAAATCATCATCTTCATCAGACTCTGCAAAATATTTGACTTCTTTTCTCGCCCGGCCTGTCCGTGGCTTTGGGGCAGTTTCGGAGGCAAAGCCCGACTGGAAGATTTCCACATCAGAATCCTGGTCAAACACGGCCTTCTTGGATTTCTTTAGAAAAGACAAGACAAATCAGGTGCGATGCTGTGGACATCTTCTCTGTTAATAGTCAGAATTGAAGAAACCTTCTCTAACACTGCATTTCTAAACACACCTGAACTCCCATTAACACGTTCTCAACCTATAATAAGAACATGAACCTTTTATGGAAAGTAACCCACCAGATTCTCTTTACAAGGAGAAAAGAGCACAGATGGAACTGACCTTGCTGGGTGTTGATTTAGGTGTTTTCTTCCCAGGGTTGTATTCACCTTCATTTTCTGAACTGGATGCTTTCCTTTTCTTTGCCCCTCTACCTTTTCCTAGGGGAGAGAATACAGTTAAATTTGGTGGCATGTTTTGGGGTTTTCTGTTTGCTTGTTTATGTGGGGGTTTTTTTGTTGTTTTGTTTTTTCTTTAATAAAATTCCAGAGTTCAGCAAACCAGAAAAACCCCTAGCGTAATTACTTTATTATGCCTACATGTTAAAGTTCAAATTTAATTTACAACTCAAGCCTCTTCACAGCAGCAGTAAAATACAATATATTTTATTTTCCAAGTTTTAAATCTCATACTTCTTCTGAAGTTACTATTCTGCCTAGCCATGCAAGCTGTTGGTTCAAGACTGGGACAAACTTCATTAGATCAATGTCTTCTAGACTACTGAAGTACTACAAGTCCTTGGTCACCTTCTGTGCTGATGACACAGCATTAGTTCACCTTGACTATTTACTAAATTTAGTGTTAACCTCAGCTGTCAACACTGGCCCATCCTTTACAGACTCCTCTGGTGGCGTGCTGGGTTATGAGGATGCCAGCAACTGAGATCTGGGATACCAAAGAATTGGTTTAGAAAGCCTGAAATTGCTACTTACTAGAGTTCCTAACAGAATTTACTGCCTTTTAAAAAGCTGAGATCAAAGAAAATAAGCAGTATCCAGTAGAACTGGTGAACAAAAGCGGGGGGTGGAGGAGAGGTTGGAGCAGCAGTGAAGCATTCCCAGCAATGAAGGTCAGATAAAAAATTCACGTGTTGTTTGTCAAGCACAAACCAGTCATACACTGTATTTGTCACAGCAAAGGCTCGTGGCTGACCAATCTACTAGTGATTAATTTACTAATAAATCAATGTGGTTCTAATTTTAGAGACACTAGTTCTGCTTCCTTATAAAAACGACTGTGAACCTGTGCTACGAAGAGCACAGACGTGAGTGCTGAGCAGCACAGCACCAGCACTCTTACCTTTGGGTGCTGCAGTCTTCTTTGGAATGCCGAATTCTGAATCTGAGTCAGAGTTCACAGTTTCCACCTTCTTGGCCTTGAGGGCTCTTTTAGGCTTAGGGGGCATATCTAGTTTTGCTGTCAGAAGTCAAAGATACTAAATATGTTAAATTCACATATTGCTTAGAACTCTTAAACTTTAAATTTAGATACTCCAATTACAGCATAAATGGCTGATAGTACAACACGCTCAGTGGTTTCTGCACTTAGGGAAAACACACTTCAGCTTCTGTGCGACAACTGCATGGGATAAACAGGAGGTTTCCTCTGTCAGGCCTTGAGATGTATCATCAGTGCATTCAGCAACTTCCAGTGCTTTTCATTAAATACTTTTTCATCTCTGAGCACAGAACAGGTTACCAGTAACTAGAGCAGCAACAGAAGTTCTCCAGGTTGGACACTTTCAAGATGTTTGGATACATTACAGTGTTTACAGGTACAGCTGCTTGTGACACTTGGGCCTCCACAGTGACAGTGGTACAACTGCAGGACACCTTCCCTGTGATTCCTGCAGGAGTTTGAGAGACAGCGCATGGGACTCCATGACATTGTTTTCTGTTACTCTTGGTGAAAAGGAACTTCAGAAAGGACAGGAAGGAGACCTATCTGTGGATTTCTTACAGAACTTCGTTTACTGCTACACAACTAGTCTGCCATCTTTAAAAGACAGTTACTGGTATGGTCATGCAATGGGTGACAACGGATAGAATCACAGAATCATCTAGGTTGGAAAAGACCCTTTTAAGATCATTGGATGATGTGCCCTCTAGGCTTACAGACAGGTCAGTGTTTTGCAGAAACCTCAGATACACTACTGACCTTCACAGCCACAAATACCTCAAAGATGATGAGATGCGTAAAAACACTCCAGATACCAGGAATGTGGACATTTGCGAGAACTCAAGTTTTCATTTATAGTATCACTAGAAGAATGTGTTCAGACAACAAAGAGTATCTCAACAAACTTTTTGGCTATGATGCCTTAAGCTGCTGCCCACTGGAGAGTCAGTGCACAAGGACAGTTAAGTACAAGTAGTGAGTCCTGACAATACAAAAAATAAAGCCTTCTTTTGCATCATGAATGAGAAAAAACCCAAAACAAATCCCATGATGTTTGCTATGGCAGCATTTCAGATAAGACTTGGGGAGGAAAGTGCCAATGCTTAGGATAGAACTCAGGAACCATATTTGTAAGCAGCTTGAAACAGGTCTCTCTAGGGATCGCAGCTGGGAAAAACCATCTGTATTAGCGTAAAAGTAGAACAAGTAAAGCCACAAAGACCTACCAGCAAGTCTGCAAAAAGAACACGGCAACTGAAAGCAGAAGGAATACTTTCAAGAAGTATTACCAAAAGTCAGTAATTAGTGATCAGTACTCCTTTAAGTCAGCCTCCTTTAAGGGGGCAAGTTACCTGAAGGTACATGATTTTAGGGTCCTGTAAGGCAATGAAGTCCTTCATACAGAAAAAGGTTTCACCAGCATAAGAAATTAGACTAGGGGGCAGGGAAGGGAAAGATTCAGAAGCTTCATCAACTTGAAGAAGACAAGCAGAAATTATGACCTAAAGAATCTTAGTAGAAGGGATCCATTTTAGATTGAGGTGACAGTCAACATCAGGAGCTAAGGTTTAGATGTCCTCCTACAGGACTGTGTATGTTTTGGGCAGGTAATTGTGCTTTGCAGAGCTCCTCACGCTGTTAATGTGAAATGTGCATGCCAAACAGAGGCCAAGTATGCTCCATTGATATGTTCTACCTAGCACATACCCCATGAGATGTAAAGATCTTCAACTGGCCCTGAGTCTTCAGGTTTGTTAACTGATGTCAGAAAAGGGGCAGACTTCTCACTGACAAACAAGGAATTGGGGAGAAGGAAATAACTGGGGAATGAAAGAGAGGTATGACACTGCCACAAACGCTAGACTTGTTCTTCCCTTGAAACAGAGCCTGTAACCGCTGCTCATCTCCTGTGAAGTCTGTCTACAAAACACCAAGTGGCTAAACAGAACAGAACACCACTGATGGCTAAAGTAAGTATCCATGGCGTCCAGAACACACACCTCCCTCTGCATTAACTCTAGTGGGATCCTGAACTGCTACCTTAGATTGTACATGTAATGCCTGAACAAGTGGGAATAATCGCTGACAGCAACCAGACTGCAATCAGCTCATGCTGATTGCATGAGGTATCATGACATGAAATGGAAGTCTGCAGTGGGGTCAATGTCCACAGGCTATCAAGAAGCCCAAGTTTTTGATAGAAAGTCCAGGAATGGTATCAGTCCTACAGCTGATGCAAAGGATACATCTCACTGCTAGAATCTCAACAGCTGGGCTGTTCAAGGTGAGTAGCTGCTTAAAATCAAAGAATGAGATTGCTTTTCGAATTTCCCTTAGGCTTACACTAGAACCACAGACCTCTCAAATAGTTCATGGAAAGTAAGCTCAGCAATCTCTTGATCCTCTGTAGTGAACACTGGAGGTCAAGAGATTTCATCTCAAATTGATCCACGTCTGAAAAGAAGCTAAACTAGTACCTACTCCTTTTATTTCTTCTCATTGAGAAGGAAATGTGGCTGTATAGATAACAAGGCACAACAAACAGTTCTTCAGTTTCAGCTTTCCATCCTTACAAATCCAAGCTCCAAAGTCACAGAAAACCAAACAACCCTGGAACAACTGTTTCAGCCACCCGACAGATATTGCCAATGTGAGGGTGAGTGGATGGAATATCACAATATCAGAAAAGAGGTTTTGAAGGGGCTGCTGATAACAGGGCATGAAGATGGACGTAAAATCAAGGAGACTACTGCACCATCAAACTGATCATGAAATTCCTAACTCCTGCCTAACCCAGGCAAAGGAGAAGAGATGAAAACTGGTGAAAGCAACCTGTCACACTGTCATGCACTGAGAGAGACTGTGTCCCTAAGGCTACTCCAAAGACAAAAAATGAACTTTTGCTTGGAAGAGAGCCTGTTTATACCTATTTTGTGACTATAGAGGTTAATTAGAAACTCAGATCACAGCTGTATTTTAAGGTTTCAAGTTAGGTTAATGACAACTCCTCACATCCAGGCCTTCAAAAAAACAGAGGGAGAATGAGACTGAATGTTAAATTGCATCCATGCCTCTACTGCACACACTGTTCTCTCTTGTATTTACTGCAGTACAGAAGTTTAAGATAAAAGACTATTCTACTAGAGATCAGCTATTTCTGTATAGAACTTTACTAGCTGGAAGTGCTTGAGAAGCATCCAGACATTTGCCAGTTCAGACAGTTTACAAATTAGATTAGACGCAATGCAGCAAGAAAGAGATTAGAAATAGGCAAGCAATGGGGGAGAGGATGAAAAGATGCTGCAATTCACTGCTATCTAATATATAACACAAGATATTGGATATTTGGATTTGTGCTGAAAACAGCGTTGATAACACAGGGATGCTTTCATTAATGCTGAGCAGTGCTTACACACAGCCAAGGCCTTTTCTGCCTCTCACATCACCCCACCAGTGAGCAGGCTGGGAGTGAACAAACATTTGAGAGGGGACACAGCTGGGGCAGCTGACCCCAATGGACCAAAGGAATATTTCATACCATATGATGTCATGCTCAGCATATAAAGCTGGGGGAAGAAGCAGGAAGGGGGGACACTTGTAGTTATGGCTTTTTATCTTCCCAAGTAACCATTACACATGATGGAGCCCTGCTTTCCTGGAGATGGCTGAACACCTGCCTGCTGATGGGAGGTGGTGAATTAATTCCTTGTTTTGCTTTGCTTGCACGTGGCTTTTGCTTTACCTATTAAACTGTCTCTATATCAACCCACGAGTTTTCTCACTTTCACTCTTCTGATTCTCTCCCCCATCCCACTGGGGAGGAGTGCGCAAGCGGCTGCGTGGGGCTTAGTTGCCAGCTGGCATTAAACCATGGCATCTGCTTAGGACAAATATTTCTTGGGGATTCCTCCTTTGCACTTGCTCTCCTTCCTCTTAAAGGAAGTTAGACCCATTATAGAAGACTATCTTCAACCCCAAGGTCATTTTGTTTCACTTATTCCCTAAGGGCAAAAACCTCCCATTAGTTAAACTAGTCAAAGGCTGAGCACCAGCTCCTTAGGTGGAAAGTGTTAAGTTTTGACACTACAGTAGCCAGTGGAAAGAAAGAAATTAGTAATAAGAAGCTGGAAGAAGTTCACATCCTATGCTGCATTTCACCAAGTTCAAAATAAATGAATGCAGTTCCCACTTTGAAGACATGAAGAGACAATGTAAAGGTGGAGGAGATGAGTTCTAAATAAATGGATTGGCTTACAGGACAATCCTATACATACCCTTTTTAGCAGCTACTGTTTTACTTGGAATTTTCTCTGTTTGTTTTGGAGCGAAAGATGATGAGAAAACAGGAGCAGAATCCTCTTCATCACTGTCCAATTTTGTTGTATCTACAAGCACAGTGTGTGATAAGAATGAGAATTGTTCACTGCATATTTTAAATCATCAAAATTAGTTACAGTCAAAAATAATCTCAAGAAAGTGCTTCTGATCCTCCCGTGAGGTTATTTCTTATCTATGATAGAAGCTTTGTTCCTCTAAGGATCAGAACTTCCTTCCCCTTTCCTCTTTATAAATCTGGACTTCCTTTCCTTCTAACTACTGTGTGAACTTTGTGTCTCTCACAAACTCCCTAATATATTCCATAACCGTTGCTATAAGATTAAATAAATCAATGAAAACAGGCTCACCATCATCTGTCTTCTGAGAGTAAGATGGAAAAGAGAAGATGTTCCCAAAATCTTGATTTTTCTTGTCTTGAGACATTTTTCTACTTCCAAACAGGAAAAAGAAATTGTGTGAGTTGCACACTGAAGTATGTAGACATTATAATGTCCACACGAGATTAAATTCCTGGTTTACCACTACAAAGCATTTCTGGTATTTTTGTATATGCTTGCAGCAGTCAAGCCCCCTAAAACTGCCATTTGACCTTGAACTTCAGGCATTTAAAGCTAACAGAATTACTTTTTTTTCCATAGTTCTATACACCAGATGAAACACAGAGAATCTTACAAAATGCAGTTTAACAGATGATATTACTGCTCGCGTACCATAATGTGGTAAGTCACGTTTACCTCTGCATAGGTCAGTTGCAAGGCCGAGATAACAGCCTTATCTGCTGTTACACCCTATACACTTTAATTTCCCCCCAAAACATATATGGTTTATTTTACATGGTACACATAGAGGAATAACAGGTTGATGTTTCTCAGTTTTGTTCAGAGACTTCTGTATTCAAAAAAACATTAGCAGAGAAATGCTGCTGAGTTCCAGTACTTACTCTGGAGATGGCTTTGCTTTGGCCGGGGAGAAATCATATTCGTCTTTTTCTAAACTGTCTGAGGGAACAAACTCATCCTCCCTGTCGTTTGTAACTGGAGAGGCTTTTACTTTGAGCTCATCCAAATCATTATTATTGTTGGCATCATCATCGTCATCAGCATCATCTTCTTCTTCTGAGAAGTCAAAAGTATACTTGGGTCTCTCAGCTAAAAAAAATAACACATATACACATTTTAAGATAGTTGTTTATGTTAATACATAAATAAATTAAAGTGGAAGCTGCTAAACAATCCACGCCTCAGAGTATACAAGACAAAAGACTGGAGGAAAAGAAACTTGTTTGAGCCTGGAAGAATAAAGAGACATAATTTAAAGTGCTACCAAATATCTAACACAACTTGTGGCTTTCTCTGATACCTTCAGCTAACGGCATTATGGAGACATCACTGCATAAGGACTTCTAAGCAATGAGAATCCTTCACCTACATCTGAAGTTTTCTTGAATTTATCATTTGAACATTCTTCCTAAACAAGTGCTTGAAAAATTAACAATTTTTCAGAAAAACCTGTGTGTTTTTCTTAAACTATCAAATATTTTTTTTTTCAAAACTTCATTCTCTGATATTTTTGCTTTTCATGGACTGTTCAGAATTTTTTGGATAAATTTTTACTGGCCTTTTGGGCCTTATTTCGCAGTGTAATTATGTTAGAGTAATTTATTTTTTTTTTTGTCTATAATGGTATCATCTTGTCTATTTCTTGTATAATTCAGTAGTTTTGTAAGTAAATTCCATTCAAGTGTGTAGAATAAGGGGAAAGATTTCTGATTTCTGGGCCGAGTTACAAAATTGTTCATATCAACTCTTAAATTCCTGGTCTTGACGTGAAGAGTTTTTTCACTAACTGCCCAGGGAAGAAAATGTAATGCAAGCTATCTGAAGGAGACCAGGTCTGAAGGAAGGCTACGGTCACAGGGGAATGTAGGTTTGTAGTTGAAACCTGAAGTCACAATGTGCAATTCACAAAAGCTTGGGTACCTGCAGCTCTCCTAAGCAGAGAGTCTCTTGGAATAATCACAGGCTCATTCTCTTCTAAATCACTTTCAGACTTGGATTCATCATCTGACCATGGGTTTCGTTTCTTCACTTTTTTTGCACTGGATTTTGTAGATGATGGTGTTCTTCTTACCCTAGTACCTGCCACAAATTAAAGAATTTACTACAGTCAGGGTGAAAAAATATTTTCATCTTTCCTAATAATTTATGATGCCTAAATTTAGCATAAAATTTTATATGTTTATATGTTTACATGTTATAATGTTTCTTCTCCTTCCTGAAGAAAAATTTAACATGATGAAATCATTTCACACAGAACCTGACGTGCTGCTGCCAAACAAAGTCCCGAATTTGAAGTTTTTGCTCCTCTGCAGTCAAACTTCCACTCTTTTTTAAAAGGTTGCTGGGGTTTTCCAGGAAAAGAACAAGCAGTTTGTCATTATTCAGGGAACATGGTCAGGAACAGTTATTGGAAAAATGCAATCAACTTGGGAAGTAGAGGTCACCCTACTGGGGT
>VYZX01022250.1:100556-123554 GCA_013401335.1 Brachypteracias leptosomus | reverse complement strand
TCTACCCTTTTTCAGTTTGAAAATGTTATCCCACATCCTATCCTACAAGACCTTGTAAAAAGTCCCTCTCCAGAATTCTTGTAGGCCCCCTTCATATACTGGAAGGCCAAAATAATGTCTCCCCAGAGCCCTCTCTTGTCCAGGCTGGACAACCCCAGCTCTCTCAGACTATTTTCATGAGAGGTGTTTCAGATGATGTGTCAGCATCATGAAAACTATACTAACTTCTTATTTAAATGTGACAAAGCAAACTACTGACTTTCACTTCTGCTATGAAAACTGACTTTTGTATCTGTTCAGCACAAGCTCAGAGTGTTTCTAATCTTAGTGACCACAAAAATATTTGCTAATAGTGTATTTAACTGTTGAATGTCACATTAATATCTAAGCATTAACCCCTGCAATGCACCTAATGCCATCACAGTGAAACAGTATAAATGCTATAGGACATCTATCCACATTTTATTTTGATACATTATGGTACACTAAGACAATTTCACAAGATGCCATTAACATTATCTAAGAATACTGTGTTTGGTAATAGTGGATACTGGTGCCAGGGTTTTCAGAGTTGGCATGGCTTAATTTCTCACTATTTTGTTTCTGAACCCTTTGTATCTTTTGTTTTTCTTTCAGTCTGGACATCAGCTTTGAATTTTAGAGACTGTAATTTGGGAAACTAATCTAATTATTGTTAAATCTCAGTACACAAGGTCATTAACCCAAATTAAGTAACCAGACTAAGAAAAAAATTAACAGTTTTGTTTATATATGGCGAGACACCTACCAGAAGATACTTCTTTTCATTATTTTGTACTTATAGGTACATAACTATATACATACTCTGCCTAGAAAAGAATTAGACATTATTGCTAAAGCAAACAAGTACTGGCAGCTTAATAGTCAGAAGGGATGTATTTGCACTTTCCATCTGCCTTTACTAGAGCTACCTAAATCTTTAATGCAAAGTCATTCTAGGTGAATTCTCACATAGTTTTATGGAATTGACAGTATTTTAATAAAGATTTTCAGTTTACGTCCACTTTGGCCTTATATATTCCTATTTCCTATCAGAATCCATTTTATTGTTCTACAGTAATTCTCTTAAATAGAAAAAGAAAATTCAAAAAGTAGTTGTCAATTACCAATCAGCTATTGAGAATCCACAATCATGTTATTCTTTTCAAAACCAGTTGATCATATTGTCCATATTTCCTCTGCATTTCAGCTTACCCTGAAATCTATCATCTTTGTACACCTATGTGTTTTAACCCAAGAGCAGACATAGGTGTGCTGTTGGTCATTACTTGAATTTTTCCATTGCTATGATGCACATAGTCAAAAAATAAATTTTTTTTGGTACCATTTCTAAGAAAGAGGATTAATAATGGAGCTCTGAAACACATCAGATTTCTATACCATCATTTTGGCCAAATATTTTTTAGAGCAAGATTCACTGTTCTTACAAAGAATTCATTGAAGCACTGTAAATATTCAAAAAATAAAGCTATCAAATCATGATGTAGCTCAACATAAAAGGCTTAAATTTGGCCAATGAGTTATGCACAATGAATAATTCAAGAAGCTCTATTCATATGCACAGTACTGTATAAAATTTAATTTAAGAATTTAAGTATTTGCCTCCTGTGTGATTTTTATGCCTCTAATTTAATACAATTTCCTTTCTCAGAGAAATTACTGCAGCACATTTTGACATCTGTTCTTCAAAGAATTACAGGAAGGGTTCTTAAAAAATATACTTTGCACTGTTTTATGTAAACCTGCCCACTTCTATCAGACTCTATAATAATTATTCTAAGTTATGAAGGATTTCTTTCCATTTCATTCATATTCATTAGCAGTGGGCAGGTATCAGAAGTATGTGGGTGACTGAAGGGAGCTCCAAAATTGAGAATTAATGTCTACTATAAAGGGTTGTAGGGAACAGAAATGGAAAAAGTATAAGAACTCTGTATACCAAATAATTTTAGGAGAGGAAACATAGCTTCTAGATATCTTGAAGCTGACCGCTCATTTTAGAAAATGTAATTCAACCTTCAGTACTAAACATGGAAGCAAAAGAAAATGTTCCTTTTGCTAACAGAAGCAAAGAAAAATAAACCAATAATAGTATTAGCAATTACTAATTCTAATCACTAATATTGGTCATCTGTATTTCATAAAGCACTTTACAAGCAAGATAATTGTCTCCACTTGGCCAACAGATAAACTGAAATACAGAAACTAAGATAGACAAACAGGAAATAAAACCTATTTCCTCTTCATATCCACTAATGAGCAGTAAAACAGAGCAATGAGCTGTTCCTAAGAAGTGTGTATATACCTCAGTAATGCTGGTACTTTAAAAGTTGAAAATCAAAACCCCAAGAGCAAATATGAAACAGTATCCTAAAGAAAAGCAATGCATCTATGGATTGCTTGAAAAAATAAAATGTGTCTGAAAAAACAAACAGAAAGAAAAAGAAAATCAAATTCTATTAACATTATTCACTACCCATAATATGAGGTAGCAGACATGAAAGGTAGCAATTTGAAATGTCAATATATTACAATTTTTTTAGGAGCTCCAGTGTAGGATCAGTTCAGATCAATACATCTGAGAAAAAAGTTTTCTGGAAGAAAAAAAGCATTTAGATATGAGCTTTAACTCTATCTAATATTTACGCAGTCAAAAGCCATCCATTGTCATTGCTTATTACGTGTACATTGTATTTACTAAATGAAGTAATCAATATTTGTATTTCACAATTACAAGCACTGCCAATTATTTTGAAAGTGAACTCCAAAAGGAATGTCAGTTGAGGTAGATGCCTTTTTGCTTTACTATCTATCCTTCTCAGTAAGTATATTTAATTTGACAATAGCTATAACTGAGGGTTACATGTCCAGGAGAATAAACTTTTTCTAATTGAAATAAAGAAACATATTTATGAAATTACCTCAGTTGCTCAGTGGAGAAAACAGGCATGTTGTCCAAAAGAATAGCTACATTTTTAAGCATACTATTGTAGTTCACCTGCAAAAAGACCATCTTGCAATGACAAGGGAAAAAACACTCAGCAGTGTGAGAAAATTACATTGTACCATTAAAATTCTCTGTCAAGTACAAAAATGTCATCGTTTCAGAGAATGTTTTTATTTCACACAAAGTCTGATATCACCACCATATTTTCTGAATACCCTTGACTGATAAATTCTATACACAGATTCAGTGACCTCTTCAGTAAATTCCTGATGTAGACTAATTGATGTCATTATCAGATACCAAAGCTGTTCTTATGCTAGAAAACAACTTAATCCCATTCACATGCAAAACCAGAGCGTCTTCTGTAGACAATAAACAACTTATGACATAGTAATAATAATTAGTGGTATGGTAACAGATATTTGAAATCTCATGAAAGCATTACAAATATAGAGTAACCACTAAGCAACCTCTGAACAAGGATATTTTTGCTTAAGGATATATGAGTAATGATCCAGAAATTACAGAGACAGTTTGCAATAATTGACTTTTTAGCATACAAGAAACCAGAGAGGCACAGAGTTCCAAAACCAGATGCCTGCAATATTTTTGTGCCTGCCTGGCACAAAACCAGATGCCTGAAATATTTTAAAGCAGTTCTATTTATATATGACATTTTTGGAAGGAGTATTCAAAATATGCTTCAGTAGGTATACAGTTCAGCATATTTATCAAGCTCACAGTATACAGTATTTCAATAACACATGAAAGGACCACATTCTGCATTCAAGGCCAAGTCCTGCAAAATGTTGAGAACCCCAAAAGATTTTCTGTCTGCTTCAGGAGGAATGAATGGAAAAGTATGCAGTGTATTAATTTTATGTATTTTTGCTGTTTAAGGAGATGCCCCAGTCCTACAAGAATCAAGCAGAGGTTGCCAGATAGAGAGGAGGAAATACAAATTTTTTTCATCATCTATCCTACCACTTAGCTGAACAAGGCTTAACCCATCTCAATAGCCACATGGCAGCTCAGCACCTTTCAACCAACAGCTATAGCTTCCTCTAGATCCTGAGGTATTCTTTGGATGTGAACTAAATCATTGAGGTGCAAAGTATTGTCTTATTTTTCCAGTGGAGCTAAAACCATGGAACACTACATTTTGTTTCTTTGTACTGTGAATACAAAAGACAAACTCACTCATTGTGTAAAGTAATTACACCTTTAGATTAGGACTTACATACTATTAAATTATTTTTCAGCATGCTCCTCAACAAAAGGAACTAAAGAAGATGGATCATCTCAAAATTCAGAAGATAATTTTTTTTGTTTCTACCAGATTGTCATTTTATTATATTCTTGTTATATTATTTTGCAGATGTAGCAGGGAGCCTTCCCTGGTTGGCTCACTCACCAGCTGACTCAAGAAGTCAGACCTCCTGATTCAGTCAACTTCTTACCCATAAACACTCAAACCTATCATTACCATCATTAAGTTGTAGACATTCATAACTCTCACTAGCATACAGGGCTACTCCACCACATCTCCTTCCTTCTGAAGAGTTTATAGCTATCCTATGCAGGACTCCAGTTGTAAGAATCATCCCACTATGTTTCAGTGATGGCAACTATATCACAGTTTTCCTGCTGTACAATGGCTTCCAGCTCCTCCTGTTTGTTGTCCATGCTGGGTGCATTGGTATAGATGAACTTTAGTTGGGCTATTGATCCTGTCACCTTCTGGAGGGGGAGAAGGCCTAATTCCTACCTGAACATTCCCAGGCACTACTGTGATTCCTAGCTTATCAATATCACTTGTGTCTTTGCTATCAGATGGCACTCCATCCCATATATCCACTGGGATGGCAGACCAAAGGACCTTGCTAGCATGACATCCCACAAACATTGAAGTGCCACCCTCAAGCTTATTTCTAGCAAGCCTGGTTTTATCCCTTTCCCCCTTCAAATCTAGTTTAAAGCTCTTTTGATAAGCCCTGTGCCAAAATCCTTTCTGCCTTTTGAGACAGGTGTACCCTGTCTGTTGTCAGCAGTCCTGGTGTTGTGTAAATGAACCCATGATCAAAAAACCCTAAGTCCTGCTGGTGACACCAGGCTCAGAGCCAGGTACAGATCTGATGGGTCTTCTTGTTTCTTCCCTCATTATTCTCTGCAACTGGAAGGGTAGAGAATGCTACTTGTGCTTCTCATCCCTTAAGCAGGTATAAGAGCCGGGCAGACCCTGTAGCCTGACAGACTGCATGCTCCCACTGGAGCTCTGTCTGGGAAGCTGCATCAGCCATGGTGGGTGCAGAGCTTAGGGAGGTCATGGCTTTCTACCAGGTGGAAAGCATGCCTCCCTGGTCAAAACTGTCAGAGCTTTCAGTGCCCTTCCTGTGCACTCTTCTGCACATCCTTCCGTGACGCTCTCTGGCTGACATGCCACCCTTTCTTTGCTCACTCTGGTTGTGGCACTCCTGCTCACTAGTGCTCCTCAGGGGCTTCTTTTNCCATATTTTCTGAATACCCTTGACTGATAAATTCTATACACAGATTCAGTGACCTCTTCAGTAAATTCCTGATGTAGACTAATTGATGTCATTATCAGATACCAAAGCTGTTCTTATGCTAGAAAACAACTTAATCCCATTCACATGCAAAACCAGAGCGTCTTCTGTAGACAATAAACAACTTATGACATAGTAATAATAATTAGTGGTATGGTAACAGATATTTGAAATCTCATGAAAGCATTACAAATATAGAGTAACCACTAAGCAACCTCTGAACAAGGATATTTTTGCTTAAGGATATATGAGTAATGATCCAGAAATTACAGAGACAGTTTGCAATAATTGACTTTTTAGCATACAAGAAACCAGAGAGGCACAGAGTTCCAAAACCAGATGCCTGCAATATTTTTGTGCCTGCCTGGCACAAAACCAGATGCCTGAAATATTTTAAAGCAGTTCTATTTATATATGACATTTTTGGAAGGAGTATTCAAAATATGCTTCAGTAGGTATACAGTTCAGCATATTTATCAAGCTCACAGTATACAGTATTTCAATAACACATGAAAGGACCACATTCTGCATTCAAGGCCAAGTCCTGCAAAATGTTGAGAACCCCAAAAGATTTTCTGTCTGCTTCAGGAGGAATGAATGGAAAAGTATGCAGTGTATTAATTTTATGTATTTTTGCTGTTTAAGGAGATGCCCCAGTCCTACAAGAATCAAGCAGAGGTTGCCAGATAGAGAGGAGGAAATACAAATTTTTTTCATCATCTATCCTACCACTTAGCTGAACAAGGCTTAACCCATCTCAATAGCCACATGGCAGCTCAGCACCTTTCAACCAACAGCTATAGCTTCCTCTAGATCCTGAGGTATTCTTTGGATGTGAACTAAATCATTGAGGTGCAAAGTATTGTCTTATTTTTCCAGTGGAGCTAAAACCATGGAACACTACATTTTGTTTCTTTGTACTGTGAATACAAAAGACAAACTCACTCATTGTGTAAAGTAATTACACCTTTAGATTAGGACTTACATACTATTAAATTATTTTTCAGCATGCTCCTCAACAAAAGGAACTAAAGAAGATGGATCATCTCAAAATTCAGAAGATAATTTTTTTTGTTTCTACCAGATTGTCATTTTATTATATTCTTGTTATATTATTTTGCAGATGTAGCAGGGAGCCTTCCCTGGTTGGCTCACTCACCAGCTGACTCAAGAAGTCAGACCTCCTGATTCAGTCAACTTCTTACCCATAAACACTCAAACCTATCATTACCATCATTAAGTTGTAGACATTCATAACTCTCACTAGCATACAGGGCTACTCCACCACATCTCCTTCCTTCTGAAGAGTTTATAGCTATCCTATGCAGCGCTCCAGTTGTAAGAATCATCCCACTATGTTTCAGTGATGGCAACTATATCACAGTTTTCCTGCTGTACAATGGCTTCCAGCTCCTCCTGTTTGTTGTCCATGCTGGGTGCATTGGTATAGATGAACTTTAGTTGGGCTATTGATCCTGTCACCTTCTGGAGGGGGAGAAGGCCTAATTCCTACCTGAACATTCCCAGGCACTACTGTGATTCCTAGCTTATCAATATCACTTGTGTCTTTGCTATCAGATGGCACTCTATCCCATATATCCGCTGGAATTGCAGACCAAAGGGCCTTGCTAGCATGACATCCCACAAACATTGAAGTGCCACCCTCAAGCTTATTTCTAGCAAGCCTGGTTTTATCCCTTTCCCCCTTCAAATCTAGTTTAAAGCTCTTTTGATAAGCCCTGTGCCAAAATCCTTTCTGCCTTTTGAGACAGGTGTACCCTGTCTGTTGTCAGCAGTCCTGGTGTTGTGTAAATGAACCCATGATCAAAAAACCCTAAGTCCTGCTGGTGACACCAGGCTCAGAGCCAGGTACAGATCTGATGGGTCTTCTTGTTTCTTCCCTCATTATTCTCTGCAACTGGAAGGGTAGAGAATGCTACTTGTGCTTCTCATCCCTTAAGCAGGTATAAGAGCCGGGCAGACCCTGTAGCCTGACAGACTGCATGCTCCCACTGGAGCTCTGTCTGGGAAGCTGCATCAGCCATGGTGGGTGCAGAGCTTAGGGAGGTCATGGCTTTCTACCAGGTGGAAAGCATGCCTCCCTGGTCAAAACTGTCAGAGCTTTCAGTGCCCTTCCTGTGCACTCTTCTGCACATCCTTCCGTGACGCTCTCTGGCTGACATGCCACCCTTTCTTTGCTCACTCTGGTTGTGGCACTCCTGCTCACTAGTGCTCCTCAGGGGCTTCTTTTATAGGTCTGGGGGAGGTTGCCATTGTCCTGGCAACACCTAGGCCTTGTCAGCCTCTCCCACGAGAGCTGCCGCCTCCTGGCAGGTCTCTCCTCTGTCCTGGCATTTCCCTGCCTCAGAAAAATCCCTGTATGCTGAGATCCACTGCTCCGCTGCAGGTCAGGCCAGCTCCAGAGCAGCTCCCCTTGGTGACCGGCTGTTAGAGATGCATCTCTCTGAGGGATTGACTGATGTAGTTGCCAAGCCACTGTCCATGATATTTGAAGTGTCATGGTAGTAAATGAAGCCCCCAGTAACTGGAAAAGGGGAAACACTGCATCCATTTTTAAAAAGGGTAGAAAGGAGGATCATGGGAACTACCAACCTGTCAGCTTCACCCCTATGCCCAGGAAGACCATGGAACAGGTCCTCCTGGAAGCTATGCTAAGGCACATGGAGCACAGGGAGGTGCTTCACCAAGGACATATCCTGCTTAACTAATCTAGTGGCCATCTATGATGGAGTGACTACATCAATGGAGAAGGGAAGACCTACAGATGACATTTATCTGGACTTCTGTAAGGCCTTTGACACAGCCCCCCACAATATCCTTCTCTCTAAATTGTAGAGATATGGATTTAATTGGTGAACAGTTCAGTGGATAAGGAATTAGTTGGATAGTCACATCCAGAGAGTAATGGTCAACTGCTTGATGTTCAGATGGAGATCTCTTACAAGTGTTGTCCCTCAGAGGCTGTACTGGGACCAGTGGTGTTCAATATCTTCATCAATGGCATAGACACTGGGATCAAGTACACCCCCAGCAAGTTTGCAGACAACAGCAAACTGACTGGTGTGGTTGATACCTGCAGGATTGGTTGCCATCCAGAGGCACCTGGACAAGCTCAAGAATTGGACCCATGTGAACCTCATGAGGTTCAACAAGGCTAAGTGCAAGGTTCTGCATCTGGGTTGGGACAATTCCCAGTATCAATACAGGCTGGGGGACAAAGGGATTTAGAGCAGCCCTGTGGAGAAGGGCTTGGGGGTACTGGAGAATGAAAAGCTGAATGTGAGTCAGCAATATGTGCTTGCAGCCCAGAAGGCCAACTATACCCTGGGCTGTATCAAAAGAAATGTTGCCAGCAGAGGTCAAGGGAGATGTTTTCTGCCATTAGATTTTGAAAGAACACGAAAAGGTAGTTTAGCAATTATATTGCCTTCTCCTGCACTCAACTTTTATTAATCTCACTCCAGTGTTTCAAATATGTATAGTTACTTTTGTCTCAGCAAAAAAATATTCAGTTATTGAACCCAAGTTCAAAATACTTTAGGCTGTTCTCCTATAGCTGTGTTCTTACATGAAATGACTTAAAAATATATTGCCCAGGTCCATTTTAAAACATTTTTCTTATGCTACAGTAGAAAATCTGTAAAGTAATTTAATCATAACTTTATTTCCCTGTATGGCATACTGAATGATCTTTAAACATGATATTTTGTTGAAACTAAAGGAAAAGGTTTCATAACTTGCCATAAAATTTGGAAAGAAACCATTTTCTGAACAAGCACTATGCTTGAATTCCACCTGATTCACATACAGATGAGGAATACTGTCATAAATGTATGCTGTCATACCAGACTGTCCTTTGGGAGCAGACAAAATGGTCCGAGTTTTACTTCAATTTTGTGAATCAAAGTTGCCAAAAAAGTATTTTAATTGAATGGAAGCAGAACTGCACCATAGAATTCACCTTTTTCTCCTGAAGGACACTGGAAATGTATATAATTTTTTCAATGGTGTGTGGTTTTGGGGGGGGGGGTTTAAGTACTGCTTTGTAAACTATCTTAAAGAAGAGACTTCCTGTGACTATGTATGTCCTTCTGTGAAATTAAATATTGATTTTATTTTTTTTTTATTCTTCCTTCAGGCTTTGCAGAAAGACTTTACTCATATTAAGGGAAAATATTTTTTTAAATCAGCCTAAGAGAGGTCTGATTTTCCCTTTAATTATTTACTGCTTTATATACCATTATTAGATAGATATTTCAGGGGTGGGTGATTTTTCAAGGCTTCCTCTCCTTCTGATCTTTCCTTTTTGTGTTGCAGTTTTCCTTCTAAGTATATATCTTCATGCTGCAGAGGATTGCTGTGGAGATGCGGTATCAGGAAACTACCTGACACAGAAGATTAATGTAGAAGACTGTTTGAACTGTTATTGCATACCAAACAGAGTTCCTTGCCCTCCTTTCATCACTAATTCCAAGGCACAAAACTCTTTTACTCATGGGTAATTTTAATCTTCATATAAATGTCTCCTTTTGCTTTCCTTCAAGAGATCTGCCTCAGCGGGTTTTGCTTGGATTCTTAGGGTAGCTATGAATGCTCTTCTTTTAATCTATCTCTTCACCATTCATTTTCTTTTAATACATTTTCCTCCAGCCACCTATTTTAATTCCATTCCATAATTTTTCTGATCTAATTTGCATGTAACAAAGGGCTCCCAGTTAGATAAGAGAGAAATAATAATTACAAAAATATGGAATGTCATAATATTTTATTTATCAACAAAAAGAAGTAAAATCCTGACCATACTGGAATAGAGAATTGTTGATATAAGTTCATTATTAAAATCATGGAAATATCAGAATATTAGCCTAGTGACAAGAACACTAATGTTTCTTCACTTCAAAGTGATCACTTTCACTTTTAGCCCTCTTACATATTTCCAAAACATATTCTTTTAATTCCCATTGTTTCATCTCATTTAGACATTTATTATTCTTATTGGTTTATTTCTGTTGGTTAGTACTTGACATCAGAGAGCTGCAGCCAGAATGAAAATAATTCTAATGAATGCAGAGATACAACAGACTTTTCCTAGTTATTTTATTCTGATCTACATAAACCTTCTATCCTAAAGAGAAAATCCAATCCTCCTTAGTTTGCTCATATTTTTTAGTTTCTCAAGGTCATACTAAAATAAGTAATTTCCATTAAAAAAAAGCCAACACATTTAAATTAATTATATGAAAGGTGTTACCATCAACCAAAGATGTTTCCAATGAAATTTTGGAGAGTGTTATAAAAATACTGTAAAAATTACTTTTGATATGGTTAATGGTGCTATTCTCTAACCATATCGAGTTCTGCAATGCTTTATGTATCCCAAGACAATCTCTTACAAATTTATTTTTTTTTACCAAATAAATGTGGAATTAGAGCTGCCTAATTAGACTAGCCTCTATACTATTAGGATACCTATCCCCCACTCTTTGCAACTGTGCTGAGCTTCAAAACTTGTCCATAGCCTAAATGTCCCAATGTGGTTATCTGGCCTAGTTAAAAACTCCACTTATTAGTCTCTTTGTGTGATCGCCCCTTAATCTCTAATCTAATTAATTTATTTTATGGCTCAAATATATTAGTCTCAGATCTTTTCAAATCTCATTTCAGATTGTCCAAAATGTAAATTTCTAGGCTTCCTAAAAAGCATGACATACATAGGTTTTCCCTTATTTTTATACTCTAAATTATATTCCCCAGTATTTAAATGATTTTTTTTCACTATCTTGTTCTCTCCTGTATTCATTTACATTAGCCACAGCATCATTAATTTGTTATTGTTCTTATATAACTGTAGTTTACACTTTTGGCCCTCTAGTGTTTCAGTGAAGAAAAATCTCTTAAATTTTAGCTATAGAAAACTACCTCCACTTCTAAATTATTAAAAGTGTAGTGACTGTTTTGTTTTGTTTGTTTGTTTCTTTAGAGACATTCCTAGAAAATCAATGAAGCTGACTTAGTCTGGTTTCTTTAAAAATAACAATTGCATGAGTTTAAAATTCATGACTCAGAAAATCTGAAATGTAGCAAGAAATAATTTCAACATTGATGAAAATATATTAATATTGGGAAAATGGGGATTGCACAGCACCAAATCCTTCTAACAAAGAATCAAAAGTATCAGGACAATTACACTGGAGAAAAGAAACTTTTAAATGCTGAAATATTAGCATCAATGCCACACCATGAGAAAGAAAAATGCTAAACTTTCAAAGAATCAGGATCCAGACAGAAGTCTTTGTAGCATATCAAGCTTATTGAAGTTTTCTCTAAGTCTGCATTCTATTTGTTTAGGATTAGGGAATCTTGATCTAAACCAGGAAGAATACTATTTTGTTAGATCAGTGACTGAAAGAACCAGTAGCAAGTACCACTGCAGTGTGGACATTCCATGTTGACTTTTTAACTGAATAATGTGTATAGATCTCCCAAGTAATTTTTTATCTTACCTAAGACGTATGATCTAGACAGAAGGGGAGTAACAACACAGAATTCTTCTCAAACAGGATTTCCCTGCTTGATTCTTGGGAAGGAGAACAAGGGGAAAGGGGAGACAAACTTTATATATGAAGAATCAAACTCTGGTAAAGATGCACTTGAATACGACTATGCAAACAATTCTAGCAAAAGGGCGATATTTGAACATATGACAAAAGTCTGCACAGAAAGGCCTGGAAACTTGGTTCACAAGGTATATTTAAAAGAGAAGGCTTATTTCCTTTGTTTTAATATTCTTTTCACAGCAGCAATGTTTTCCAGCCTGGTGGCAAAGGAGTTAAGATACTCTGTTATAGATTTGAACAAATTATCTAATGTTATACTCTACTCACACAGAAGCCTACTCAGTACATCCACTTGAAAGTGTCCATTTGCATTAAGGGACCAAATCAGACCTAATTACAGTTGTAGACATATAATTTTCTTTAGTAATACTAAGAAATATGGTTTACTTACATTAACCAGGTGAAACAACTTTAATCTTTATGATCCAATCTGATGTTCTCAGAAGAAAATTTGATGAGAAATTTGCATGTTAATCTTCATTGCATTCCTGTCCAGCACATGCATGCTTTTGTTTGGAGGCTGGTACACAGAAGGAATATATTGGGACCAGTGCTGTTTAATATCTTCATCAATGGCATAGACAGTGGGATTGAGTGCACCCTCCGCAAGTATTACAGACAGCACCAAGCTGAGTGGTGCAGTTGACACATCTGAGGAATCAAATGCCATTTGGAGGGAACTGGACAAGTTTAACAAGTGAGCCCACATGAACTTCATGAGATTCAACAAGGACAAGTGCAAGGTCCTGCACCTGAGTCAGGGCAACACCCAGTATCAACACAGGGTGGGAAATGAAAAGATTGAGAGCAGCCCTGTGGAGAGGAACCTAGGGGTGCTGGTGGATGAAAAACTGGACATGAGTCAGCAATGTGTGCTTAAAGCCCAGAAGGGCAGCCATATCCTGGGCGGCATCAAAAGAAGCGTGGCCAGCAGGTTGAGGGAGGTGATTCTGCCCCTCTACTCTGTTCTCGTGAAACCTCACCTGGAGTATTGTGTGCAGCTCTGGAGTCCTCAATACAGGAAAGACATGGGCCTTTTGGACCAGGCCCAGAGGAGGGCCACAAAAATGATCAGAGGGCTGGATGAGGACAGGCTGAGAGAGTTGGGGTTGTTCAGCCTGGAGAAAAGAAGGCTCCAGGGAAACCTTATTACAGCCTTTCAGTATTTAAAAGGGGACTATAAGAAAGATAGGGACAGTATTTTTAGCAAGGACGGTTGCAACAGGACAAGGGGTGATGGTTTTAAACTAAAAGAGGGTAGATTTAAACTGGAGATAAAGAAGAATTTTTTTACAATGAGAGTGGCAAAACACAGGAACTTTTGCCCAG
This sequence comes from Brachypteracias leptosomus, assembly GCA_013401335.1. Lineage (NCBI taxonomy): Eukaryota > Metazoa > Chordata > Aves > Coraciiformes > Brachypteraciidae > Brachypteracias > Brachypteracias leptosomus. The sequence goes on along the minus strand of VYZX01022250.1, from coordinate 110,037 downwards.
GGAGGTTGTAGATGCCTCATCCATTTTTACACAAGGGCCCATGTTTATATGTCTTTTTTAGATCTTGTTTCATTTACATTGCAGAGTGCTTCAAATTTATCTCAACACCTTAAACCTTTAAGATGAGCTAAAAATCACACTTAAAATTTGCTTTTCAAATATATCACATCTTACTGATTATGATGAACTTAACCAGTACATATTGTTTAACAGTAATCTTAAAGATTTTTTTTTCTTTCTAGTTTTAAAATCTTGGGAGAATTTAAGTTGTGGTGAAAGACCAAGAACAACAGACTATCCAGAAATACACCCAAGTTAAAAAATTCCACATATTCAGATTCATTCCTTTAAGAATTTTTTGTGACATCTAGATTTCAAATGACCTAAAAGTTGTGTGTGCTATTCTGAGTCCAACTCAGCTACACCTAGTTCCAAAATAAATTGTGTTTACAGTTGTTCATGTTTGAACTAGTGAAGTGCTGGGGTCTGGGCTGTGAGGCCTGAGTTGGAATTGACCTATGGATGAGTCATAACCCAGCATCATGTTTTGTTCCCCAAGGCCCCAGAGGCAGAACCTGGCCCAGCTGTGTGAGACCCTGACTGCCCCCAGGTGATCGGGGTTGGGGTGGTGGGTGAGGCCAGAGCTGTTTGCGTGAGAAGCTTGTACAGGTGATGAGAAGCACTTGCGTGAAAAAGACTGATAATGAAGATAACCACAAAGGACTTGGGGACAGTGATGAGCAGAACTCGTTTTGGCAAAGAGATGAAGTGGACTTTGGTAGTGATGTGGATGCTCTGTTGGACAGTAAAGAGATAGTGCTGCAGAACTTTACCATGTAATTACAAACCTTGGGGAGAAGCTAGCAGATGAAGTGGATAGAATGCATTAAACTATGAAGAGTGTGTGTAAGTGATAACAGTGAAGTGAAGATTGTATAAAATGTGAAATTTCTTGTTGCTATTTGTATGTATATTAACCAGGAACTGACTAGTTTGGGAGAAGCAACAAGGAGCTGACCAGTTTGAAGAGAGTTCCTGTGGAAGAGAGTTCCTGTTGGTGCTAGTTTGCTGAGCTCTCTCTCAGTGGTGTTTTCCCCTTTGTCTGATTTGAGATGGAGAAAAGCAAACAGATGAAGAATAAAAGATGAAGGTATGCTGAGGGGATGTTGCTGAGTTTGGTGTTGGCCTGAGGAAGAAGAGAGCTAGCAGCACAACTAGTGAAGAGATGATACAACACCATTTTTACTATGGAGATAGCATTTCTATGCCAAACTCAGACACTTCTTCAAATAACCTTGTAATTCACAACTGAGGATGTCCTCTCCATTAAAACCTGATTCTTCTGCAAGTGAAGAAAAAGAATGCAAGTATGATCAGGGCAAAGCTACTTAGAAATTCAAAACAAATATTGACACAGAATTTCTTCTCAAAGTATTTTCCCAACTCTAATTTTACTTGTAATGCAGGCTATTGTTTGCTGTACTTCCTTTCCCCAGTGCTCAAACAACAAACTATATGGAAAATCAGAAGTTAGTGCACAGAAAAACACCACAATGTCACTAGTACAGTAACACTGAAGTTCTGTTTTGTACATCTCTTCTTGTCCACAGTTCTATGGAATGGATGTTTATTTGATTTCTATAACTACAACACCTGTGGATTTTTTGCCTATTAGTCATGTTGGCAAAGAACAGCTGAATGTATTTTGTGATTTGAGTGGTAAAACTTTGTGGCAGTTTTGCAGTACTCACGTGATGTCTGAAGAAACTCCACGCGTGATGTTTATCATCTTTTTCAGGATACCACCAAATGACTGAAATGAATAATTTCAGGCTGCCACACTTCAATCTTTTCACAACTGATGAGTATCTGTACTGCATGTCTGCTTCCCTTCTGCTACCCCCAAGTCATTCATTACTTAAACATTCCCATCTGGCAACTACATCTCCTTGCTCATTGAATCATCAGGCACATACTTCTATTCCCTCGTTTATCTGATAAGATATATTGTGATTATCTTCACTGTGTTCCTCCAATTTGTGGAGACCAATTAGAAGGGGGAGGGGTGAGGGATAGGAGGTGGGGGAGAAGAGATTTAAAACCTTGAAAATCATAACTTCTCTTAGTCATGAGCTTCTAAAACATCAATACAGCTTATTTTAGCTTTTCAAGACATTCTCAGCACCTCACCAATACAACAACAAATGTTGCCATCATAGTCAGATTTCAGTTGAACAATTACCTCTTGCCCACACTGTAAACAGTATTGGTAACTTGGTGTGAACAGAACTACAAGCAAGTTAAACCTAGATGAATAGCTCCTTTTTTTCCAGGTGAAGGTGTCTATTTAGGCACACTTCAAGCTTGATAGAACCCTATCAGCTTTTCAATAGTTACCTGTGATGATGTTATGCCGTGGTGGTAAAGAAAATCTTCACAAACTGGGGTGGGGGAAGAGAATGGGAAGCATTTTATTTCTTTTTTTTACTCTTACTCTGAAGTAATAAATACAATTAAAGTACTAAAAGTGCAAACCCTTTAATGAATCATAAAAAAAAAGCAACAAACTTTTCCTCCCCTAGAGTATTTGTTCAAGGTCTCATGGTTCAGAATGTGGATGTAAATATTGAAGAGCATAGAACAGACTATTTCAGTTGGAAAGGACCTACAACAATCATTTATTGCAACTGCCTGACCAACTCAGGGCTGACCAAGTTAAAGCATGTAATTGAGAGTATTGTCCAAATGCTTTTAAAACACTGATAGGCTTGAGGCATCGACAACCTCTCTAGGAAGCCTGTTGCAGTGTTTTTCCACCCTCTCAGCAAAGAAATGCCTTCTAATATCGAGCCTGAATCTTCTCTGATGCANTGCACACAGTACTCAAGGTGAGTCTGCATCAAGGTCCAACTTCTGATCCTATAAATTCAACAAGAACTAAATGTGTCACAATCAACAGAATTTCCAGTACATTAAAAATTAGCAAGTCAGATCAGTGTTATAGTTTCCATGCAGGGGGGAACATGGTGATTCACCTAACTGGTCACTATTGTATTGTCACAAAACAGCAACAGCTTCACAACTGCTCTTGCATGCAATCACAGCATTCACACAGATGTTTTCCAGAATTTCCTTTAGACTTTAAACTCTAGTTTCTGATAGTTTAAAATTCCACTTTAAGAGCAGAGACGCTGGCTCTCAACATGTACTGCTCTCCTCTGGTTATCAGTTATCAGAGTTGTTCTTTCCATTGAGACCTGCTCTTTCTGGAACACACAGTATGTGTGTGATCTGCTACTGTTGTTAGCCAAAGGAGAAACTGCAGTATGCTTAAGAAATGTAGGCCAGCCAGGAAAAGCAGGGGAAAGGAGGGCAGGACACACCTACACAACTCTCATGAGGTACTTTGGTGCCTTCCCATTAGGCAGGCACTAATTAGGTTCAGACAGATCTATAATGAAATGTTTCTTGATTTGGTTCAATGAATTGTTTCATTTGATATGACTTGACCCAAAATACAATATTTTGTTTACAACTCATCAGAAAAAAAAGTAAAGAATTTCAGTTTTACCGCTATGTGGCTACACTTTCTAATGGGGGAGGAGGAAACCAGAAAAATTCGAGGCATAATGCTTTTAAAAGCACATTCAAAAATATCAGTACCTTGTGGTGAGTTATGAATGTAAAGTTTCACATGAAATATTACTTGACGGTTCACCAGACCACACTGACATTTTTCATGGTATTAAATTTGAATAGAAAAATCCAGATTGTGCTGGAGAATAGAGTAAGAATCAAACTCAGTTTTCAGCTCTGAGTTTTATCAAGGTTTTATATTGCATGCTATGCTTTTATCCCAGATCTTGAAATCATACAATTATGACAGAATGACACATTTTACTTTTATTTTAAAAAAATCAATCATGAGGAAAAATCCTGAGAATGTGAACCATTATGTTTAAAATAAAATAGTTTCTATGCTTTAATCTTTAGTTTTAGATCAATTACCACCTTTATTTTAAGCAGCTATCACTGATAGTACTACTGCACAATAAGGAAAGACTTTTTTTAAAAGAGGTTATATTAAGTATGGTATTGTTTAGCTTAAACTGAGGAAGAGATTGAATACAACTTCAGTCAAATAAAAACCTTATGAATTACTGACAACAGAGAAAATTATCTTTTTAAATATATACATACAATATATATAATGAAATAAAACTCTCCAGCCTCCTTTATACTATGACAGTTATTGATTTGCTTTCTTCCTTTCTGTGAAATTATAAACATGCTTTTCCTGCCTTTACTACCAATTATTTCCAGTATGAAAATCCTGTTAATATATTGAGCTATTTCATGAACCATCTCTGTTAAAATAAATAATTTTTATTTCTACCTTGAAAGAGATTTCTAAGGGAAAAAAAAAAAAGTATTTTTTCTCTTATCTGGATTAGAATATACCTTCCATTTACCTGTCATAATATAGTAAAAAGAATTCAACTACTGTTATAAACAAAACACAGATGTGCAGTAATGTAAAGATTATTCTATTAGACATCTGAATGCACCTGAGAACTCCATTCTCAAGACCTCTGAGCTAGTAAATTTAAACAGTGTGCATAGATGTCTTATACTATTAGTATAAGCCACCAGAGTTGTATATTTTCCTGTTGAAATAAACACTTTTTGCTGCACTTAAAAGTTTGAGCTCTACTTTTGTGCTTATCAGATTTAAATTCAAAGTGCTTGCAAGGAACTTGACAAGTTCAGAACTTGTAAAATCTACAGAATTGGCAAATACAATGTCTTGGCAGACAGAATTCACCTTAATAAAAATAATACTCTTTGCAGATACTGCTTTTGATCAGGAAAAAAAAGAAAAGAACTAGAACTAGATATAGGATAACACAAACTTGTTAAACATATGACAGCCAGCCCACACACAAACGAAATAAACAATGAGAGGCATAACTGTACAAAAGATATTTCAATCAGTGCGATAAGCCAAGTGATAATTTACTTCTCACAAAGGGTATTTTGCACATTTGCCAGGCATACCACTCCTGTCAAATGCACACAAGTAACATTTGTTCAGCACTAAGGAGTTAGGAATCTAAGGAAAATATTCAGAAGTGTTTCAGCCCAACACAACTCTATTTCTTCTGCATGTCATAATGAGATCTCTGAATGAAACCACCACCAATAAGGTAAAGAAAACTCTGATCAGGGCCCTGAGACAGGAGATGAGAAACTCAGGTAAGAGTGAAAAGGATCAACAAGGGAAACATGTCCCACATAGGAAAATTGATTACTGAGTGGGAATTGCATGCCTTGCAGAGAGCAGCTTCCCCTGCAAATTATGCTTCCTTTGAAGGTCACACTGGCTGTTTGCATTCTATCCATGTAAAAATCAGAAGCGAAAGTTTCTGATATCAAAATGGTTTTAGAAGTGTTGTAGAAATCATATACTAATGTTGCTGAATATTTGGGGAGAAGATACACTAGCCCTTCTAAAGGATGAATGTCTTGCAAATTAAGACAAGCAGAGACAGAAATTTGGGGAAGATTAAAGCAGCTGACTGTTTAATGGGGCTTAGGCAGGCAACAAAGAAAGCATTAAAAGGAGTTGTAGCTTTCCTTTGTCAAAGCATGGAATTATGACACGCAAAATAGATATACTCATTTTAAAAGTCAAGATACCCTAGATCTTGAAAGTATGCTGTTCCCTAATTTTCTGCTATCAGACATAAGCTGCCCAAAGGGAATAGATATTTTATCAGTTCTGTTCCCTTTCAACAAAATTTTATCATGTGTACCATGCAGTGATGGTAACAAATCTTTTATAAAGTTGTGCTCCCGTTTAATCAACTGATGTTACTAAGACTGACACAAAAAAAATTGCCTCCTTTTATAACTTGTCTATAGCTTAAAAGGAAAAAACCAAAGTAATGACTATACTTTGGGGTCCAACAAAGTAACTGGCTAACATTATGTCTCATATTAGCATCTAGCAGCAGTACTGTCTGCAGTATGGCTACTCATCTACTTGTTTTCCCATTACATCTACCATATGTCTAGAATATCTATTTAACACAAAACTATAATTATTTTATCTAATTAACTGATACATTAAATCAAAGGCCAACTCTGCAATGTTAAACCTTACCAATTATGAATTGTGATGCATTTTTGCATTCTTACAATTGTCAATGAAGTTTTGCTCTATGATTAATGCAAACTGATTAACTTCCTTTTCATAGCTTTAAACTTCCTAAGATGTGTAAATATATTCTAGTAGTAGAAGGAGGATTCAAAACTGCAGCTGAGAGAATTAATTTTTCCTTTATTTACTGAATGCAATCACCATTAGCTCAACTTCATCAGTGTTTTATAAAACCCCAAACTCTGTGCAAGATGTTAAAAAAAATACCTCAGCCTCTATTTTGCGGGCTTAGCTTACTGAAAAAAACCTTAGTTTTTTCATGGTCTGCCATTTGAATGCTTGTCTAGCAGTCTAAACAAATCGGTTATTATGCCTAGGAATCCAGTCTGGATTTACAGTCTTATTGAAAACAGTTAATGTCCCTTTGCCCTCTCTAAATGCACATTGTGTCAGCTAGCGACTCATTAATGAGCTATTCTAATGCAAAATACACACAGATATGCACACTGATTAATAACAAGAGGTATAGAGCAAATGATATAACTTTATCATTTACTTTCTTGCTCATTTGCATTTGACCATACCACACTGAGTTATTTTTATTCTCTCTGACACTATTTCTTCAAAATTAATTTTTTAAACAAAGTGACCATTTTAAAGAAGCCAGTTCTGTTACAATTTCATTCATTTCAAGCAACATCACCAGTATAGCTGTTTTCTTTTTGCCTGCTTGTCTGTCATCTTTGGTACTCTTTTTCTCTATCATCCTATCAGCTCATTGCTTAGAGGATAGGAGGGAATTTAAGCATTCATCTAGGGGAAACTCTCATAAAAGAGGTAAAAGCTGTCTTCAGGCTCCTACAAACTCAATACCAAGTTTCAGCTTTCCTTCCATTAAAGAGCTGGCAAAATCTTGGACATCACTTAATAGAAAGCATAGTAGTGGTCTTCCATGTATTCAGCCTCCATGTATCTGTAGCAATTTGCGCTCAGTACCAGAGGTGCACAGTTTTATCGTAAAAATTAGGATGGAAACACAGATGAGGATTTTGGTTTACCACTATGCCTCTATGTATATGCTGTAAAAGTACAATGTGCAAATAGCAAGTCCTTTCCCTGGACCACTTCTACAAGTAGAGTTAATCCACAAATCAAAAGCTACTCTGTCCAGGCCTAAACTGTATCAGTGCTGTAACTACTATATCTCTTCTATAACATTCTCCAGTTCAAGAAGACTGAAGTTAAAAATGGCCACAAAAAAGAAAATATTACTCCATGGCATTTGCTGACTTATTTAAATTGAAATATCATATTAAACAGTTTAATTTGGGCAGCGTTTGACAGATCCAAAGCAATGTTTCCAGATTCACACACTAGACCATGTTTCTATGGGAAAGCTTTTTCATTCCTCTTGCTAGCTTGCTTGTTTAGCTCCTGGCAGATCACCTGGTCGGCTGAGAGCCTGGATGACCTGGAAGACTAAGCATGAGCTTCTGACATTGACAACTCCTAGGCAGGCTGCCAGGTGAACAGCTTCAAACCAGAACACCGTTTTCCTTCCCAGTGAGTTTCAAAATACTTGGATCTTTCAAAGAAAATACATTTGGAAATAAAGTCTTTCACAAAACAGAACTACTGTTCTCCAGCCAACTCTGCCTAATATTCACTTTTTTTGCTTTAATAAACATTGGTTAAACATTTCACAATTAGTTTGCGCTCTCTCCCATTCAATGCACTTTAAATTCAAGGAAGTATCACAACAAACTCATATATGAAGTGCTGTCCTTATAAAGTGCAAAAAGAAAGCCAATAGAGAGTGGAAGCGGGGACAGGTGTCCTGGGAAGATTACAAAGAAGTTGTCCGAGCAGCCAGGGATCAGATTAGAAAAGATAAAGCCCAGATAGAGTTAAATCTGACCAGAGACATCAAAGGTAACAAGAAAAGCTTCTACAAGTATGTTAGTGATAAAAAGAAGACTAGGGAAGATGTGGGCCCTCTCCAGGAGGAATCAGGAGACCTGATCATGAGGGATATGGAGAAGGCTGAGGTCCTCATTGACTTCTTTGCCTCAATCTTCAGTGGTAAACGTTCTCGTCACATTACCCAAGCTGCAGAAGGCAAAGGCAGGGACTGGAGGAAGGAAGATCCACCCACTGTAAGGGAAGACCAGGTTCAAGACCATCTAAAGGACCTGAAGCTATAAAAGTCCATGGGACCTGACAAAATCTATCCACGGGTCTTGAGGGAACTGGCAGATAAAGTTGGCAAACCACTTTCCATCATGTTTGAAAAGTCATGGCAGTCTGGTGAAGTGTCCATTGACTAGAAAAGGGTAAACATAATCCCCATCCTCAAAAGGGGAAAAAGGCAGACCCAGGCAACAGCAGGCCAATCAGTCTCACCTCTGTGCCCAGCAAGATCATGGGGCAGATCCTCCTGAAGGCTCTGCTAGGGCACATGGAAAATAAGGAGGTGATTGGTGGCAACCAACACCAAGGGCAAATCTTGCCTGACAAATTTGGTAGCCTTTTATGGTGGAGTTACAGCATGAGTGGATACAGGAAGAGCAACTGATGTCATCTACCTGGTCTTGTGCAAAGCATTCAACACTGTCCCATATGGCATCCTGGTGTCTAAATTGGTAAGATAAGGATTTGATGTGTGGACCACTCAGTGGATAAGAAATTGTCTGGATGGTTGCACTCAAAGAGTTGTGGTGAATGGCTCAGTGTCCAAGTGGAGACCAATGACTAGTGTAGTTCCACAGGGATTGGTGCTATTTAACATCATTGCTGGTGATATGGACAGTGGGATTGAGTGCACCCTCAGCAAGTTTGTGGACAACACCAAGCTGTGTGGTGCAGTTGACATGTTGGAGGGAAGGGAAGCCATCTAGAGGGACCTTGACAGGCTTGAAAGGTTGGTAAGGTCCTGCACCTTAGCCAGGGCAATCCCAATTACAAATACAGGCTGGGAAATGAGTGAATTGAGAGCAGTCCTGAGGAGAAGGACTTGGGGGTGCTGGTTGATTAAAAACTCAACATGAGCCAACAACATGTGAGTGCAGCCCAGAAAGCCCCAACCATACCCTGGGCTGCATCAAAAGAAGTGTGGCCAGCAGGTCGAGGGAGGTGATTCTGCCCCTCTACTCTGCTCTCCTGAGACTCCACTGGGAGTACTGCATCCAGCTATGGAGCCCCCAAAGCAACAAGAACATAGACCTGTTGGAGCAGGTTCAGAGGAGGGCCATGAAGATGATCAGAGGACTGGAACACCTTTCCTACACGGACAGGCTGAGAGAGTTGCGGTTGTTCAGC
>VYZX01022250.1:80766-93378 GCA_013401335.1 Brachypteracias leptosomus | reverse complement strand
AAAATTGAACTGCTATAAAAGTTGTACAACTCTCACTTTTTCTTAAAGATACTTTACATGCTTCAGTGTTATTTGTCTCTCTGCACCCAAGTACTTGAAAGACAATGAGCATATATATACCTATGTTCATAATTACACATATTCAGTATCTTGAAAAGCACCAGAAAAGTATCACTACTCCAAGATAACAATCACTACTCCAAGATAACAATCACTTAATGACATTGATTTCTTGTAAAACATTCTACACTAGGAAGTGGTAATTAATTTTTCATTGTTGGTTGAAAGCATAGAACAGAGGTCTCAGCAAACATAGTGAAAGCAAGAGAATTTGACATCTAAAGTTCCAGTCTAAAGACTTGTTGTACGATCAAAGCTTAAGTCATCAGCTCAATATCTAGCAATAAGCAGCATGCCAGCTCTTATACTTCTGAAAGATCAGGTCCGAAGCTTGTTGGCAAGCTATCTGAAAGTTAGCTGTCTAGCAGATCTATCTGAAATAAAGTAGAGAAATGCTAGCNCCTTTTCTCTATTACTCAAATCATTTGATTGCAATCCTGCTGTCATAATCTTTTCAAGAACACTAGGTCATTAGAAACTGGTTTGCCTGGCCACCAGTGCTATTAACACAACACCCGTGACCAATAAAACTAGCAAAACATATGTTAATTTTCTATTTGGAAGGAGGGGGGAATAGAAAACTTACCGACTTTATACATGGTAAGCATCCAAGTATAGTGGTAATGAAATATTTTCTAGTATTAGTCTGATGTCAAGCTACAACAGTCTTAAACTAATGACAAATTTCAAGTTAAGAAACTACGCACACTCATTGAAGCTTGAGATGATTGTTTCAAATGAAATGGGCATAACCTGTGTAATAGTCACTGATTCTACACTTCATTCTTATTTATACAAGAAGAAAATACAATACTCACTGTCTCAACAAACAGTGTCTGCCACAAGTTCATTAATACTCACAGCAATTGTGGGAACTTCCAGCAATTCTTTCAGATGGGATGATTGAATGGGCAGTAAGAATGGGCTGTTCTACTGCAAGCTAAATGTTTAAGGAATATGATCTTCCATAAATCAGAGATCATAAACTTCATGTTACTTGTGGGAACTAAGGTCATCATGTTAATTTGAATCAGTATTTCTTTTATTTTCAAAATGTGTGACAGAAAGTCCATTACGAAACTAGAATGGCACACATCACATCATATGGCTGTCATAGCATGTCTTCATTCACTGTCTATGTGTTATTCAATATCATGGTGTAACCGTTTGCTTCAGAAAATAGTCCTAAAGAGATGACAAAACTCCATTAATGCTCTAAGGCTGAATGTTTCAGGAGTCTATCATTCTTAAAATATATTTTCTAGTTTCATTAATAACTCACATTACAAATAGCCACATTTTTAATGTTTCATGTAATATCTAACAAAACCCCTTCCCAGGTATGCAATCAAGGTTCTTCAATCAGTAAATCCTCAAACTGCCTAAAAATACTAAAAATATACCAGTCAAGCAGAACAGAATTTTAAGGAAGGGGGAAACATGCAAAAAAAAAAAACCATCCATTTTTGTCCATGACCAATATTTAAAGGAATTTAAAAATAATTTTATTTTCATACAATGCTTCAGTTTGAGATTACTTTTCTGTCTCAAAAACCTGACTCAAAATCTTTAGACTCTGGTTCATAATCATCTTAACCACATATACAGCATATCTAACTTTTTTCATAAGAGTTATAATAAAGTAAATGGTGTAATCAACACACCAGATTTAACCCTTTTGAGCTTCAGACCTGCTTTTCTAGTAACTGCATCCAAGACAAGTTCAATCTGCATACTACTATAGCTTAAACTGTGAAGAACTACTCACAGAAGCTACAGGCCCCTCCTCTTCATTTTCCATGACAAGATTTATTTGTTTTAAAAAATCTTTTCCACTTAATAAATTACAGTTAGACAGAATATTATTAGGCTTTATTCAACTTTAAATATTCTGCTTCTTTGAGTTTGAGTTGTGTGCTATTTAAAACACAATAGCTAAAAGAAAAGAAATGCACAACCAGATATATGAGATTCATAAGATGTCTTAACACATAACGTGGCTGCAAGAGCAGTTACTGCAGTGACATGCACTTCTGAGACTGTGTGAAATAGTTAAAAATATAACTTTTTTGATAAGGTAAAATGTGTCTTGATGAGTCTTAGAGTTATATAGTAAGTTAGCAAAAAATTGAACTGCTATAAAAGTTGTACAACTCTCACTTTTTCTTAAAGATACTTTACATGCTTCAGTGTTATTTGTCTCTCTGCACCCAAGTACTTGAAAGACAATGAGCATATATATACCTATGTTCATAATTACACATATTCAGTATCTTGAAAAGCACCAGAAAAGTNTCATTGAAGACAATAGGAAGAGTTTCAAAATGGTTTGATATGAGGCTTGTAATCTTAAATGACTGCATTTAGAATCACTGCTTGACCAGCATATCGAAAAACTGGTGAATGCTGCTTAAAAAGTGACTTCATAAAGCTTCTTCTGAGATGAAGATGCCACTGCTTCTTTGAAGATACAGTCATTAAAGGATGAAGCATGTGAACAGTCAGTATGAGTGCTCTGAAGTTTAACTATAATCTCCTTATTTCTTACTGAGTTTCTGAAATCTTCTCTGGCGGAAATAGGAAGCAAAACTGAGACAAACAGCTCCATCTGGAAGTTACCTGTAGGTTAACTTTATTCTCAGCTTTTTTTTCTAAGTGGACACTTTCACATGTGTATGCCCAATTCTAAAAGCATTTAAGCTTTTCACTGTTGCATTTACCTGAACAAACACTGAAATGCACTGTAATTTCCTGCCTTAAATCAGCTGCTTGTTACAGCTGCTTGTCACCCACTGATAGATAGGTTTACTTTTGAAATGTCACTGTTCAATTAAAGAAAGTTAGGAGATGGCCCTGTAAGGGAAGAATTCCTCTAGCACAGGATAATTTTTTATTAAAAAAAATAAAAATTGAAGCAATGTGATGCTTTTCTGATTCAATAAAGAAGCCAATGACACTAACATAAAACAGTTCAGTCTTAGTGAATTCTGAAGCAAACAAATATGTACATAAGTATATTTAAATACATTCATATACACAATGTCTGGAAGTAAATATTAGACACTGAATTAGGCATTCTTGTCCCAGTGCAGAAAATTCATCCTTAGTTATATGGTACTGCTCTGAACAGAAGCAGGGCTAGAAAGGGATGTATTCGTATTTACAACTGACATTCAATTGGAGAAAGCTCTGTTCTATTTACACAGAAGGCTAAATAATATAGACTGTGTGGTCTTAAGTATAATCAATGTTTTGTTTTGCAGATTTTTTTTTAACTTCAAATAATGGTATAAAATTCTTTCTATCAGAGAAATGACAAATTACAAAAAAAAAAAAAAGTAGTTAGAGTATGAGGCATCAGTAGAGAAAAGACTTATATCTGCCTTGTGTATACAGAAGACAAGCAAATATGGTACAGGTTTCAAAGGTGTTTTGTCTGACTGTAGACCAGACAGTCAAGATCAAATTCATTTCAAAGTGGATATGTTTTATACTGTCTCATAGTGATTTACTGTGCAAATAAGAACAATCAAATCACCGAGCAGTTCCAGGAATGGTGCCAATCTTTTATGAAGAGGTATATCAATCAATCCATCAGTCTCACAGAATATGCAGTTTACATATTTACAATATTCAGTTTACATATTTCACGACCTAATAGGAGCCAGATTCACGTATTTACCTGTCCAAAAAGAAGTCAATGTATAGGACTAAAGGAAATACAATGGCTCAAAGAGATTTCAGTGAAAAATTAATGAGGAGGGCAGAAAATTCCAGGCAGGACCAAGTTAAAACTAAGTTTAAGTTTTCTAACATTTGTTTGTAAAAATAACTGTGGTAGTGGGGTTTTTGTTGTTTTTGTTTTGGTTTTGTAGGGTGGGGGTTTTTTGTAAGGTTACTTTTTTTATTATTTTAAAATGCAGGTGTTCTGTTCATGGAATACTGTTTGCACTTTATATATAACAAGCTGCAAAAATCTACATTCTTCCTCTTGATGCCTCAAAGATTTCTTTATTGTAATATCACTTCCAATGTTATGCCTTGATAATCAAAGAAGAATTGCCTGTGAAGGTACTAAACACACTCATAAAACCAGTTAAATGCTTTGGTAACAGACTTGATGGAATAGAAGCCCTGTTAACGTGGTTCATAGCTTATGAGTCTTAAAGGCAGCAAAACTCCATGTGTATTTGTGATACATCAAGACATAAAGAGTTATCAGCACAAAATCTAAAGGGAAGATGTAGAATTGATGCTACTCAAACTCAAGTTTTGGAAAAGATGCAGGAAAACAGCTATAAGCCTTGCTCACAGTCTCAATGGGAGAATGTTTAGTACATTAAAACAATGAGGCAAAACCAAGTCATGCATCATCACAGATTCAGCTAAAATCAACAGGTATCAAATCAATACTTCATTATTCTCCACTTAAGACATTTAAAATTCTCCCCTGATGGACAAATGCTACAACAGTCACCTACAGCATAGGTTGTTTTTCAACTTTCTGCCAGAAATCCTTAGTGAAGAAAGGGGGACACCTAGGGTTGTGTTTAATGAAGGACAAACAAATAGAAAGGGTTGTTCTGCCTGAACACTGAGATTGATGGGTAGCAAAACATAAAACTAATGAAAGGATTGCCTATAACTGATTCATGTGTACAGTCTGGATGTTAATTACTATCTCTTTCATCTAATAATAGAAATAAAATGAATACTACTTATTGTGTGGCCATAGAGCAGCAGAGCAACCAAAGGAAACAGATAATTCAAAAGGGTTTTGTGCAAAAATCATCCTTCTACAAATGAAACAAAATCATTTCAAATCTGAGAATAAACTCCAAAACCTTGTGGTCTTACATGCCAGTAGCTTCATCTCTTGCTTTAGTAAACCCATTCTGCTAAAAACCAAAGCACTACTAAGGTAACAGAATCAAAGAATATAATCTTCCAAGATTGAAAACTCCACAAGGGGGAACTATATATTGGTAGCATCACTCCTGTTCTGAGATAAACATTGCAACCTATATTGATGTGCAACAATAATGTATGTTGAGTACAATGTTCCAGTTTATAAACAGTTACTCTTCCAGACAATGGATACAGTGGTTTCATCTTAACCACTGATTTCAGGCACACAGCAAGCAGGAGATAACATAGTGATGTTTACCTAGTTCTCTGTGGCAAGGGTGAAAAATAAATTGATGCGTTTTGTAGTCACGTTTGGCTAGTCCAAACTATGCATTGCATAAAGTCCTGAAACAAGACAGAAAAAACCCCCAACCAAACCAAACTAACAAAAAAAGTCTGACAAACCAAGAACAAAGAAAAACCTGAACACATAAATAGGTTAAAAATCCATCTGTTGTGGCATTTATTCTGCTCGTGAACTGCAACATCAGAATTACAGTGTAGGTCCATAGAAGAGAAAGAAAAGCCAGTTTTGGAAGCTGACTTTACATTCCTTAACTTTAACAGGAAAAAAGACATAAAAAGTTAATATTTATCCTTTTCCAAATCACTAACAAGAATGTGAGAATTACCACATTTCCATATTTTCCTTAAATTATAAGCTTGTTAGCAGACAACTGTCATTATTTACCTTAAAGGAGCAATAGCTTCCAAAGGTTCTTATTTTGGTCTGTGTTAGAATAATCCATCATCAGATAATTCCCATTCTGAAGAGAAATAAGACAGGGACAGACCCACATTTCTGAAGTACTCAATCTTGTAAAAAACATCTATAGTGAACTTTACTTATGAAAACTGCCTTAATGAAAAATAATAGGTCGGTATTTGTGCATAAAATTAACAATTTCCCTAAATCTTTTCAGGACTCAGAAAAATCATATTCTTCTGTGTTCACAGTTTAATGGCTTGCATTAAGGTGTAGGAAAAAAGATCATGGAACACAATTTTAAAGTGAAATATCACACAAATTCAGACTTGGATAACCAAAAGTTCTGAGTCATTTTAAATATTCTTATTAGGACAAGGTTATATTGGCATCACTTAGTATAAGTCATCCCAGGAGACAAATGTTCCCTAGATTCTCTATCAAAGCAAACTTCTAATGTCCATTAATTTCAGGATTTATGATAGTGCAGAAGTGCTATATTTTCCTTTGGTAACTTTAGTTATAATTGGCAAGAAAATGAACTCTTGAAAATTCTATTCCTTACTTAAAATTTGTTTAGTCTCCCTTTAAATAATGACAAAAACACCATCACATTCAAATTTATGGCTACTAAAACTGGAAGAGCTTGAAATTCTCCTTCTTTCAACTAAAGTCTAGGGTAAATTAAGTTACCTGGAAAAGAAAACTTAATGTAAGTTGAGATTTCTTAATAGTTCTCCTATGGACTTTTACTTTTAAATTCTGCGGTCAGTTTGTTAACTTTCACATTTTAGGGCTTTAATACTTTCTGAAAATATAGTTGAACCACCAGCAGATATGATATGATTATTCACGGCAGTGACATTTACAAGGATTTGATTGCTGAAGCCGTGATATAGTTATTTTGAATACATAGTAGAGAACAACATTTTTTTCCTAAAAGATTTTGATAGAAATTGAAATTTCTACTGAATTCACTTGGCACAAAGGACAATACGACCTAGCACAAAAGGTAACATGAAAACATGAGAAAGCATAGGTAAAAATAGTGACTGAATCTTGTATTCTCATAGTGTAATGAGAAAACACACAACTTTTCCAGAAAGCAGTCCTACTTCTCATTTGTTAAGTTAAACAAGGTAAGAGTCTTCATACATTTCAATAATTTCAAACTCATCTTCCACAAAAAAAAGAACTGTGATCCATAAAAAAATCCCATGAAGAAAAGTTTGATAGCTCTTGAACATAAATGTTTAGTAAAGGCTTTTCATTCAACTTTCAAGACATACCTTTGGGACTTTTTGAAAAACAAACATAATAAGATACAATAATTAATCCAGTATTTCTGTCATAAATTCATTCTAGATTGTTGAGGTTGCAAGAGATCAGACTGCAAATCCATTCATCCCATCACTATTTATATGAATAACTTCAACTTCATAGTTTAATTACATAGCCAAGTTCATACTCTAGTCCAGTTACCAGTTCTTATCAAAATAAATCCACAAAAGATGCTCTTAATATCACAAAAACTTTTACATGAGACATCTGATATTTCACGCTTTTTTCATAATAATGACAACTGATGGGTTATGAAATACTGGCAAGAACAACTGTTGCAATCCATTAGCTTTTTAATGGTTAACTGCTATACCACCATCAGTAGAAACAGAAAATACCACTTTTATAATATTGCAATTGAAGAATTAATTCTGGCAATCACAACCATCTGACTTCTAGATTTTTCAGGCAGTTGCTCCATTTGTATGGACAAAGGCTCGAAATCAATACCAGGAACAAGTAATTACAAAGGTAAATTGCCTATTCTAAAAACAAGAAACCATTATTCCCCACCTTCACCAAAAAGCACCTGTTGTGTCTCCTAATGAAATAGGCACAGAGCTCTTCCTGAAAGCATAAGTAAAAGGTAGTAGTAAAAAGTAGTTATGGACAGTATTTCTATCAACACATGTCACTATAAGGATGTTTAAGGTAACAGTATGGTTTCCATTCTGAAAGCTGGACAGAATTCAGATCTTCAGTGAAAATCCTACAAAGTAAGATAACACCTTATAGTGCCATCTACTGCTAAAACTACCAATTATTCTAATTTATATGCAAATCAGCAATGTTTTAGTACAAAAAACCTTGGGAAAGACAATTCAAAAGTTAAGAAAGAGATGGTATAGCATGGCTAGTTTTGTGATGTAACACAAATTATTGCCAAATCAATAGCTACATGGATTAGACAAAATTAATCCAAGAAGGTAATTATGAAACTTGGATAAAGTATGAATGGTTTCATCTTCTCTCCCTTTCCCCTCCCTCATTTTATCTTTCTGGAATTTAATTCTGAGGAATCACACTTTCGTCTTATTGCATGTATGTGCACAGTAATCAAAAGCAATCCTTAGAAACTAGCCTCTGCAATAACAGCGCTTGGGGTGAAAATGCAGTAGACCTGGCAGCATTCTGAAAAGACATATTTATGCTATAGGTTAAACAATATTTCTCCCCTTCTGTGTCTCCAGTCTTAGAAGCAGTTTTGCAAATAGATATCTGAACTTTCATAATGCACCATGAGTCTTGAGGCAATTATTAGGTTTGTACTATGAAGTCCAGCATCCACGGAACAACAAGGATGAGTGTGTGTAACTCTTTCCAGAACTATGTTAGTCCCTGTACAGGGTTTGTGTAGCAAGGCTTTTGTAGCAGGGCATGATGCTAAAGGGGTAAATTCTATGAGAAGTTGCTACAAGCCTACCACATGTCTAATAAAGCCAGTGCCAGCTGGGTCCAATATGGACCCACTGCTTACCAAAGCTGAGACAATTAGCAGCGGTGGTAATGCCTCTGAGATAACCTATTTAAGAAGGACTGAGGGAGAGGGGGGAGAACCCACAAAACAAATGGTGGAACTGCAGCCAGAGAGAGGAATGAGAATATATGAGAGAAACAGCTATCAAGGTCAGTGAAAGGGAAGGAGATGCTCCAGGCGGCAGAGCAGAGACTTCCCCCTGTAGCTCATGGAGGTTAGTGGTGGACCCCATGACAGAACAGGTGGATGCCCAAAGGAGGCTGTGACCTCATGGGAAACCCAAGCTGGAGCAGGCTCCTGACAGGACCTATGCTGGAGCAGGTTTACTATCAGGACTTGTGTCCCTATGTCTGTTCCTGAAGAACTGCACCCTGTGGAGAAGATCCATGCTGGAGCAGTTCATGAAGAACTGTAGCCTGTGGAAGGACTCATGTTGGAGAAGTTCATGGAATAGTGTCTCCTGTGGGAGGGACCCAAAGCTGGAGCAGGGTAAGAGGAGGAAGGAGTGGCAGAAACAATGTGTGATCAGCTCACTGCAACTCACATTCCCCATCCCCCTGTGCCACTGTGGGGGAAGGAGATAGAGAAATCAGGACTAAAGTTAAGCCTGAGAAGAAGGGAGGGGTGGGAGGAAGGTGTTTTAAATTTTTGTTTTTAATTCTCATTATTCTGCTCAGATTTGATTGGTAATAAATTCATTTTCCTCAAATCAAGTCTGTTTTGCCTGTGATGATAATTGGTGAAAGACCTCCCATCATCCATATCTTGACCCACCAGCCTTTCATTATATACTCTCTCCCCATCCAGCTTAGTAGGGGGAGCGATGAGGCGGCTTTGGTGGGCACCTGTCGTCAACTCACCACAGTCCCAAATGTAACTACACAATTAATGATTTATTTTATTAATCTCAAAACACAGAATCAAGACCAGTGTCCAGATACCTAGAGAAATAATGCATCATCCAAGGGGAGAACTGGACATTCTATAGATAACATCATTTCTAAATCAACACAGAACCAGAAGAGTGGCAAGTGACATTGAAACAACAAAGAAGGCATTTTCCAAAGCTGCTATCTTTTGATACTCATGCTTCTGTTAAGACTATAATCCACTAATTCTAATGCCTTGTTTAACTCAAGTGGAGGCATGTCTTTAGCACTGTCACGCCAACAGAAAAACTCCATATAAAAATTTTGGTCATGTTTGTATAACATTTAGGTACATGTTTCGAATTTGACTATTTAGAAAGAAACACAACTTACAGATCTAGTTCTGGACTCTCCTGCCAGCAATGTTGCATGCAATGTCTTCTGAGTATCTTCATCCATATTGCCATAAAAAATTCTGAAATAAACAACAAAGAGCTTGTCTGTAAAAATACAGTAGGGAATCTGTGAATTCTCAGTGTTCTTGGTATTCATCAAGAAAATATATGCAGCCACAAAAATATGTCATATACTTATTTCAAGTAAAGTGGGAAACTGAAGTGAAGAGGAACCTCAATATTTGAGGGCTCTCAACATCAAGATATACTTCTCAAATTAAGGACCACTAAAATTTGTGGCAAATGCATACACCCTACATCCACTGAAATTTAGGATTTGACAGAAATTCAGCTACAAAACCTGAAGTAATCTGTATTCAAAGTACATTAATTTTCATATGCATTCAGTTGCCAGGCATTTGATCTGAGACTCATCATTCTCCCTGTAAGTACATTTTATTACTTCCTTTAAAGGTTACAAAGATCATTTCCAAAATATATTGATTTGCTAGTCACCTGGTCTTACTCAGCTACAAGAACTGTTTCTTCCCTGAAGCTGACAATAAGAGCTTTAAATACCTGATAACATCAGCATCATTTTTTTCTGGCATGTTTTAGTACTGCTATTCCTGACTATTTATGAATTTCATTATTGCCAAAGTGAAAATTATCGAATGAATGATTACCATGTCAGATTGCAACTCTTGGCACATTTATATATTTTATTTACATGTTTCTTTTTATAGTTTTATAATTTTATTTATTAATATCTCCAACACTGTGGCAGAAAATATAAAACAAATTAAAAGAAAGAGGGGTTACGATTGCCACTTCAATAAAAAGGGACATAATTTCACAGCTTTATTATGGTTACTGAATGACAATTAATCCATCACTGGGCAATCTTAGTAGGCTTGGTTTTGGTGGAGTTTTGAATGTGTTTAATGCTCTGATTATTCATGCACCAGATTGACAGTATTGTCAGCACTAACAATTGTTTTGGGTGCAATAATCACTTATGCTAAATATAATCTTCTTCCTCATTGAAAGGAAATATTCATTCAACTTATCTTCAGAAAATGGATATTTGCAGAGCTGGATTGTGACTGCAGTTTTTCAGCTGGCCCCTTAGGATGGAATAAGACTGAGTTTCACATTTTGTGACACAGTTTTCGAGTATATCATCCTTAACAGAACAATCCCAGTGCAGATTTTGCGCATCCCCCTAAATAAATTCAATAAGCACTCACATCCTCCCATGTTCAAATATTCATCACATCAGGTTGGTGTCTGCCCGGGAAAACTTAGAAAACTGGAAAGCATTAATCTGCCAAAAAGTTATTTTCTTCTTATCAGCAAAATAACTTTGTTAACAACCCCACCAAGAAACATTTCTGATTTTTATAGAAGGTCATCGAAACTGGAGAGGCAGTAGCCCTGCAATAACCACTAAACTATTGATAAAAAGGCTTACATAAACAGTAGAAGAGACTCATTCAGATCCCATTCCTGCTTGGCCTTACACTCACTGGGCAGGTTTCACTCCATAAGCCATTGGCTGCTTTGAGAATAGTCTCACTCAATCTCTCCTTCTGGACTTATTTGACTTTATACGAATAAATATTAATTGCAACAGAGACAAACAGGTTTTCCATAGTCTCCATGAATATTATAACCACTGAGCTATAAAATTAATGCTTCCCTGCTGCTCATTAGCACAATAGATATTTAACTATTTAAACAGTGAGAGAAGAAAAAGACACTAAAGAAGAACCATCTTAGTATCCAAATAATAATGTTCCTAAAAGCTGGAAGCCACTAATTTCTCTCAGCGAGTGAAAGATCTCTGTTCTGATACAGAAGAGCACAGAATTTAAGTCCCAGACATACTGTTAAAGACTCTTATTGCTCCAATGAATAAACAGCAACATGTATGCTCACCACAATTTAAGAAACATGAAACACGGAACAGAGTGCTGGCCTTGACACAGCATACTGACATATTGACATAGCATTGCTCATTTCTGCAAATTAACATATGTTAATTTTCTACCTGGTAGGTAATCTATGGTTGCTTATTTTACTGTGGCCTCTAGAAAAGGACTCTGGTAGCATCATCATGTTTCATAGGATTTAAATGAGAGCAATCAACACCTAATGATTATGGAGATCTGCAGTTTTCTCCCTTAAAGAAGCAAAACAAAACTTCTAAAATAACAGCTCAACTCTGGTCACACAACACATCATTGNTGATACATGTAATTGGAAAACAATTATTGCCTTTTTCATCCTTGCACCAATATGCAATACATTTATATTTGTGGTGCTGGAATTCCTTCTTTCAATCCGTTAAAAATTTCACGATAGAATTAAAAAGAACCAAGCTTTAACCTTAGAATTACATAGTACTTAGTTACAAGGGGATGTGTACAGAATGACACACTTGTTTATGCTTTCATTCTTATGGCAGAGGATTCTTCATTTAGATATGCTGCATGAAAAATAGATCTCTGCTCCTGGTAAAATTAAATGTTACTGATGCATGCATTTTTCCTGAAGTCTAGTTTTGATAAACATTTATTACATTGAATCATTCTGTTTTTTATCAAGCTTTGCACAACTAAATGTTGACAATAGAAGGAATATTTTAGATAAATATTTTTAGCCAAGACTAGATTGTGGGGGCAGAAATCACTCAGTCATTAAAATAATCCAGCTGACCTTGTACAGCTGCTCTAGTCCTTTAAAAATACAGCCTGTCTGATCTATTATACTAACCATAAAATTATAAACCTA
>VYZX01022250.1:57676-73819 GCA_013401335.1 Brachypteracias leptosomus | reverse complement strand
CCACAGTGCACCCTCAACTAGGGTATAAATGGAGCCCTGTCAAAAAGCCTAGTTGACTTGGTTCTTTGCAGAGAAAGCAGGCCCGGCAATCAGAGCTTCCCCTTAGATATGCAATACACTGTCCAAGGATACTTCCACAGATTGAGTGAGCCTCCCCCCTNCTCTGAAAGTAAAGATAAAACTTTGGTCAAGTGTTATTGGAAGAATATTTCGTATGGCCTGGCTATTAAGGCAAACAGATTGTGAAAGGTCAAAGCATCCCAGACCAAAAACTTTCTTGGTTCTATTCATACCTTTATTCATCTCCTTATGGCTTTCTACCCATAAAAATGGAAAGTACTCTAACAGCCTCTGGGGGCTGACAGACTCTTGAGTTTCTGCCAAGTCTGGAAAGAGGACACAAGAAAGGGGTGCTCTACGCACTTCAGCCTGTATTTCCCCACCATCATCCCAGCAGTCTTGCAGAGCTTTTGAACAACAGAAACTTCTTCCTCTTCATCATTTGAAACCCACACTGTGTGACTGAGACAAAACACATACAGTTTATACCTCCCTAGCAGATTTACTTAGGGATAGACTTCACATTCTCTAAATAGTTTTGGATATTAGTTCTGTATAAGGATAAGCTCAGATTGGCACATTGCTGACTGGAAAATTGTGGACAGTTTTTCGAGAGATGAAAACACATCCTATACTGGCTTACAAGACTTGGAAGCATTGTAACTTTTTTCTTTTGCCAAACATAGCAACATGTAAAGTAACAACAAACAGGAGACAAAGAAGCATCTTGATTCCTCTAGATCCTCTGTATTTCAAGTCAGAATAGAAATGGACTTCTTACATCATTTCCCAAGTTGGAAAAGAGCTTTAGACTGGAATTTAACACCTGGTAAAAAGTGTGTTCTCCATTGTTTGTTTCATGTGTGTTAAAACACTAGATCACTTTTTTCACCCCCCAATTATCTTAAAGCTATTATTTGGAGTGAAGCCAAAAAACTTAAATGATCCAAAAAGCTTCCAAAGAGATTTTACTAAGGAAGGGATGAATCATAAGTCAAACACAGACATCCTTTGTACAAAAGAAAATACAGTGGTGCTGAGATCAAATTTATTATTTAAAGTTGTTGCTGATCAATCCTTCCTCCGTGACAACTCAGGAACACTATTTCGGAAGCATCCCTATATCATGAAGTTTTAAGAAATACTGTGTTGCTAATCATTCCAGTAACTTTTTTTTCCCTTTTGGTTCAAAATTAAAAAGAATTTGAACAATTATTTCAAAAGACAAGTTCAACTGGCTTTATTTGAAAGCAGAGGAAGATTAATACATGAAAAGTTAAGTGAAATGGCTGTCATCTTCTCAGAAGGGACATGATCTAGGTTGTGGCACAGATAAGTATAAGTGCTATATGTCTGAAAAAAAAGAAACAACAACTATGTACTCCTTATTTTTCAGCCTCAGAACTACTTTTTTTTTTTTTTTAAAGAAAAATGGGTCTTCAAGCAAAAATTTTTCCTGCATGCTTTTATAAACATATCAAATCCTAAGCAGAATTAACATCTTGAAGTTCACCAAGCTGAAGTTTGTATAATCTTCCTCTAAAATGCTAGGAAGAGACATCATTTCTCCTCTCCATATGAAAACTTAATTGATTTCTGTTAGCATGATATCATTATGCATAAAACTTCATAACACCATCCCAGTCTAAAGCCAGAATTAAGAAGCCACTCAAACATTCTTGTAAGCAGTTAAGTTAAAAACAAACAGGAAAAAAAAAAATCATTTAAAATGTGAACTTAATGTCTGAAGCAATTACTTATCTTTCTCTGGATAATTGTTCACTTACATGGATATAAATAGATTCAAATAAATCAAGCACCAGAATCTAATAAACATAGGAAGAGTCACTTATCTCTGATTCTTCCAAATCCACAGAGAACTGGGTGGTTTCATCACATTTCTGTTTCACTCAATGCAACCACCAGGGAGACAGGGACATGGGAAGTGGGACCATGGTAGAATAACCTTGGATCTTGTCTCAAACTGGTTTTGTCTAATATAAACTTGATCAATGCCCACTCCCCAAAAGGCTGTCATCTCATATGTCTATATAAACAAATATATTTATAATTCTGACAAATATATATAAAAATCTGACTTCTAAATTAAACTACCCAGTTGTAGCATCTCACTTCCACAAAAGAAGTTTCCTCTGTTCTTGCATGGTTCAATATGTCCCTGGAGAAAAAAAAAAAAAATTAGCAGGATGCTTGTTAGCCAAGACCAGCAAATGAAATTGAAGCAATGAATATTTAATACATTGTGAAATCTGTTATTAAGCAGAGTGCTCATATGAAAGTTAGAGATATTTCTGTCTTCAGATATTTTGTTATCACAAAGCTGTCTCTGAGGGAATGACAGATCCAACCTATAACATATTGAACACCGCAGTCAACACTATGGGCGATGATGGAAAGCAACTAGATCCTTATAGGTAATTTTTGTCCATTTAACACTGTGTGATATCAAGGCTCAACTGGCAAACCAGTCAATGAAAGGAAGTCAGAACCCATACTGAATATAAGCTAACCAAAATGAGCTCAGAACCCTCCCCCTGGGTTATGGCATCATGGCAAGGTACCATGGAGATGCTTGCATTCTAGCATCATGTTATATTTGTTCTGTGGATAAGACTTTTTTTCAAAGATACAACCCAGACCCTTAATTCATGCTGAGAATTCATAGAGGAAATAAAAAGAAAAAGAAAGGCTATTTGATTTCTCTCAAATCTTTGAACTAATCATCAATAGGGACAAAATTTTTCCATTATTGTTAGGTAAGAACACAGTTAATTCTGCATCCGCAAGAAGTTAGGAAGGTGCCAATACTCAGAAATAACTGAATCCAAAATATCTTTGATCAGCTATGCCTGTTTCGGTAAACATTAGCAGATGGGGAAACAGGAAAAACTCTAGAGTAAAAACCAAAGAAGGAATAATGCATGAGTTTGAATTTAAATGTGTATTACAAAAAAAAAAATGCAATAAGGTTGCCACATATTCTACAATATTTCAGAAGGACATTAGATCAGCACAGGTATTTTTATAAAATACTCATGCTTGCTGCTCACTCCACACTGCATCCAGAGAATCCTCCCTTGCAAGGTATGTTGCAAACTACTCAGAAAGTGGATAATAAAAGCCCTAAAATAAGGAATTAGGCCTCTTTAAAATGGATTACCACCAAGTGGCTGTTGTGGTTTGTATTTCAGACACATCTATTTCATTCAGATACAATCCCATACTGAAGGGCATACAGGCCATCAGATGTTGGTGGCCGCTGGCTGTTCAGTGACACCAGTACCCCATATCTCCAGACATCCACAGTACTGATTACACATTTATAAAAATCTGTATTTTATCTTGGTATTGTTTTCAGTAAACGATGCGACAATATATATGATACGAATTTGCAGGCTGACTGCAATGCTACTTGAGGACATAAGTGGCTATTACGAGCCTGTGCAAAATATTAAATCATTGTTTACACAAGTTTCAAAGAGCTGTTCTTGGTATTGACTGATAACAATCATAGAAGTAGCAAACTGCTATCCAAGAGGGAAGCAGACATTAGAGAAGCATAGGACATACTTCTGCATCACAGAATGAAAACAATTGTTCACATTCACAGCACAGACATACTATACAGCATGGCTTTACTCTTCTAGCATCAAAGGAGAAATACTGTCATGGCAAGTTGTTGTGCTAGGCCTACAGAGATTCTGTGAGTCAATAGGCATCTTAAATATGATATGGTTCCTAGTTTAAAATAATGTATACATAATATTTATCTTTTATTGGCAGAACAGAAATAGATAAAATTTGTAATCAAAATACATGGAGACTACATGTTCAGCCAATCGGAAAAGACCCTTATTAAACTGTCATTTTGAACTAAGTGATATACTGCATTATATTCAGTACACTTTAAAATAATGTATTTGTAACCTCAGTCACAGTTAAACTCAGTTCTGTTAAGGAATAAAATTACATTTACAGCAGCACAGCAAGATCAAAGTAGTCACACTTAAGATGAATAGCATTTCTTAATATTTCACTTATAAAATAATGCTTTATTCTTTCTTTTATAAATTATTCTCAAAAGGTAAGTTACTAACAAAGGAATTGGTGTTGAAAACAAGAAAATCCTATAAAATGTACTGAATTGAAAAAAAAAAAAAAAAGTTTTTAGAAAAAAACATTTTTTCCAAAAAACCTGCAAGTAAATCCTTATTCCTAGAAAGAAAAAGAGAAAAAGGAAGTTTTTGGAAAATCCTTAGAAAATAATTAGAGTTAGTTCTCAGCTAAAAAATAATTAGCCCCCTTCATCATGGTTTTATAAAAGGTAACTCTTGCTGAAGATACCCATTTTCTTTCCTGGACGTGCTTACGGGTATAATTGATATTCTATCACATTTAGATTAAACAAATTGTATCAAATTGAATAAGTCCAAAAAAAAAAATGGCTGCGTAGCACACATGCTTGTTTCTGAATTTGAAAGTTTATTTCTGTATGAAGCTAATTGCTCTGAAAAATTTAACAATATCTAATTGAAAAAAAAATTAAATTCCACCTAAAACCTTTAGAACTTATTTTCAAATAAGAGTTTTTTGCAAACATTTTAAACCAGTTTAAACAGCAATTTAAAGAGAAATTATCTTCTAAATTAGAATGAAAATTTTGTAATCCCAAAAGTTTTACGTTTAAATTCATTAAGTCCTGGGTGTATACATTAAGGTTGGATCAGGCAAATGATGGTTCATAAGATAGATATTTGCCAGAATGGCATCCTACTAGAGAACATTATCAACGAACAAGTACACTAAACCAAAGCCACAATTTTGAAGAGCTGGAATATCTTGATACTATGAAAGGGTTTTCTTAACTCGTGCATTTACAGTCAGCAAGCTTCAACTATGTCTAGGACTTTTTTTATACTGAAAATTTTATTATAGGAGGTTTTTCTTCAGAAATGCCTAGCACAAAATTGTGAAACTGTAATAAAGCCCAACTGTGAGTAGCAGCTACAAGAAGCAAAGAGAAACAGCAGAACTTTTAGCAACACCCAAATAAGCTACATAGTTCTTACACTGCCATCTATTCCATCTCTGCCTCTTCCTTTGTGAGCATTAGCAGATGTGAGTAATAAAATGGAAAAGTCTCCAGCACATAAAAAAATAAAATGTGAGAGCTTTAACTTAAATGGGAATAAAACAGAACGCATGGTCTATATTCATACTATAAGCCATATTATCCAAGTAAGCCTGAAGTTGGCTTCTTTCACAGTTCAGACTCCAGGATTCTTTTAAGAATTTGGCACTTAGTATCCCTGTGCTTCCATATTGAGGTATCGTACACCATAAAATGAATATCACAGATTGCTAGTATTAGAAAGCTCTTTTGATAAACACAGGAAAATAGAAAGGCAAAAAAATCCTGTTGAAGAGATGAAAAAAATCAGCGATTGCATGCTACAACACCATATTTATATTGAATAGATGTGTCTCCATTTAAGGCTCAGGGCAACCCCCCACGGAGCAGAAGTTGTTTCACCCCTCTTCCCCCTCCCCTCTTCCCTCCCAGGGGAGGAAAAAGGCCTCACACAAAGGTGGAAATCAAGATTACAACTTTTAACAGGGAGTAACAAAAGGGATATCAAAGGAAAGGAAACATACAGAGGTAACAAGGGAAGGTATATATACAAATATATACAACACCCATCCTCGGATGTTGCTGGATTCCTCCCGAGCCACGTGGAGTTGTAGCAGCCACAGAGCCGTCTGGAGCCAGCAGCAATCCCAGCGAGGAAGGGGCGAGCGGAACTTCCTGTGTCCTTTTATAGAGTGTGGCAGGAAGGGGAGTGGAATAGCTGCTCCACCTGTCCCTCCCCTTCCCCAAACCTTAAACCACAAGATGTGATGCTAGAAAGAGGTGTTTAAAATCTCTGTAACAATATGAATTCACATGAATAAAGTGTCAATGCCGTATAACATGTTTGAAATGAGCAGTTACTTATAAATAATGCACTATCTGTTCTGCATATAATAGTAACAAAAGCCAAAATCCAAAGTTGAGAAAGGTTTAATGCTATAACATTTCGCCTACTCAATTTCAGTTTAGAGAGAGTTGGGAAAGATAGCCCAGAGCAACCCATCACCCTCACTAGTCTTGGCACATAACAGTAGGTACAAGTCAGATTTCAGAGTGCTAAAGAGCCAGATTTTACTAACACATTAATCAAATGAGATTGGTTTTCTCCACTTTTTTTTTCTCTTTTAAATGAGAAAAAGATTACAACTAGAGAATAAATAGCATTATAATAACAACTCAAACATTGAAATGCCATAAAGACTCATATAAGTTCAGATGGCAATTGTAGAGACTTGCTTAGTTCAAGGACACTTCACTAGAAATAACAATAATAGACCATATTCTGCCATCCATTATATCTCTCAGTACTACTGGCCAATGAAAGCATGATCTAGCAGAAAGTTAGAGGTAAACAAATTCTATAACTTGAAGCTGCCTTTTTAAAATTAAGTTTGATGTAGGAAATATCTTTCATGTTTTGATTTACATTTAGTAATTACACTTAGTATCATTATTAATTTTAATATTTTATGGTCAAAATGCGCATTTTATTCACTGCTGCATTCATTTTGGATTATTTTATGTTGTAAAGTTATTAATGTTTACTCTTCTGAAGCATGGCAAATGCAGCAGAATCTCAATAAATTATTTACATTTTTAAAGACCAAAAGCTTATTAACATTTGCCTGGAAGAGTACATTTGTGTTCTGCCCTGAAGCTGAAAATGTAAATTAAAATATTCTGGCCTGATTCTTTTCTCACTCTGTCAGTGTTATTCTCAGTTAGAATGGTGCAAATTAGATAAATCAAGCCTCGGGTGTATAGAGACCTCCAAGAATAATCCCCTTAACACCTTCAGCGCTCTCCACTGAACTTTAGTTTTCAGTTGCTGTAAAAGAGAAACACTGCAGACAACAATATAGAGAAAAAGGTCTCAGGAATAAAAGTTCCTACCTCAGGATTTCAAAGTGTAGAGCTGGCGTGTTCATGGATGACCTCTTCAGCTGTATCGGCAAGAGAGGGGACATGTGAGGAAGTGTAGTGGGTCTGTCTGAGCTGATTTTCCCCATACAGCCTTCATGCTGCAGTACTGGAAGCCAGAGGCTGTTGATAACACACACCCATGTTATGACTATCAGTGCCCACACGGCACCAGAGGTACGGGGGGGCAAGATCTGGGAGGGGATACAACCCAGACAGCCAACCCGAGCTGACCAATAGGATATTCCATACCATATGATGTCAGCTCAACTATAAAGGGAGGAGGACGGGGGGATTCGGGGGGAAGACATTTGTCCTCCGAGCAACCGCTCCGCGTTCTGGAGCCCTGCTGCCCGGGACAGGCCCGACACCGCCTGCGGATGGGCAGTAGAGAGTAACGGCTTTGCTGCTTTTGCTTCGTGCGTGCGCGGCCTTGCTTTCTCTGCTGTTTATTAAAACTGCTTCTTATCATAACCCACGGGTTCTTCTTTTCCATCTTACTCTCTCCCTGCTTGCCTTGCTGACGGAGGTTTGGGGGCGGGGAGAGTGATAGAGGGACTAGGGGTGGGCACCGGGCACCCAGCCAAGGTAAACCCACCACAGGAAGATAAAAGATAAAGTTATGCCTGTTGATCCTGATACTTCTATTACGCTGAAGAAATGAAGGAATATGTTGCTGAGGCTAATGAAGCTTTATCATCACTAGTAAATTAATGTGAACAGTAACTGATCTAATGCCCAAAATACAACGAAAGAGATCCAGTGGCAAATGATTAATTTTGTTGTTGTCGTTGTATTGGAGGGCAGGGCAGAATGAAAACATTTATGTTCTACAAAAAATATTTTGCATATAATTTTCACAAACACTTCAGAAAAGCTTGAGATGGCATGAAATTTTAGGGTTTACTAAAGCAACAGGAAACCTATCAGGGTGTTCCCTTCTAAGAGGTCCTAGTTCTAAGGTGTCCTAGCTCTTTAAAGCAGCTTAAATTTCATCACAGTCCATTCCCCTGCTAATACATGTGTTTAACGAGAGTTAAGGCAGCAGTATCACTTTCATGCTCATGGCAAGTTAGAGAAGTTCTGACTGAAAGAGAGAACTGACAGGCCTTATGCATACTTCAGTGAAGAGGTGAAACTGCTCTAAACCAGCATTGCCACCAAACAATACCTGTTCCTGCTACACTCACTCACTGTTAGCACAAGCACTTGCATAGTGATGGAAAAAAACTGATCTAGGTTAGAAGTAACACATTTTTCAAGGAAATTTTTAAGATGGACTAGGTCTCTTGCCCAGCTAATGAAGCAGCTTCACAAACACTTGTCCTGACATAACAGAAGTTCACACAATGTACTGATGGCTGTGCAAGGAAAGAAAATGTTAGCTTTTGTCAGTTTTAAGAGTTTAATTATGACTTCCCCAAGCACACACACCACCCAACACTTACAGTCAATACAAGATTCCTTCCCATTATTCCATAGCTTACAACATTTAAGTGAGATGGAAGTTTCAGGGCTTTCAAGTAGCTGAAGGACTCAAAATCCAATACACAGCAACAACCCCAAATCTTCTCTTTTTGTCACAGAAAATAGGAACATTACATTAAGTACTCTGTGAAATACTAACAGAAATAATTAGTTTGGAAGAATATCATTTTAGAAAAAAATGACACCTGCTGCATAATTCTCTCATTTTACTTTGTGTTGGGAAACAGCTCTTACAGTGTTCTAATTCAGTGGTGTCCCTCCACTTGTCCTCTCAGTCATGAAAAAGGAAAAATAATTTAGAAAAAAGAAAATGCTAAACCAGAGAATTCCCACTATAAAAAAAAGGGGAAAAACAATTTTCAGATCACATACTTAGATTTTCAATCACAAGATATGATACCATTTTGTGATGTTAGAGTATTCCTAATCTCAATTATGGTCTTTCCAATGAAAATTTTGGATCAGATTGCAAGGTAACATTAGAGATGGAGCATCATAATTCACAGTAATTGCAGGCATTAAGTGTCACTTGTTTCTCAGTCCTGCATACAGAGTTGATCCAGTTAAGTCTTATTACTGCTGTTTTGGTGTCCCTACACATATACTGTAAAAAGTCTGAGGCACAGGTATGACTGTTACAGCATTAATCTTTTCACTAAAAGTATTCTTTTGTTAAATTAACCCCAAGGATCAACACAGATATTTTCCATGAAGGAAATCTCCTGTGCTCTGATTTATTTTCAAATCCATCTGCTCTGGATATCTCAGTGTCAGAATGGTTTGGTTTTGTTTTCAATTCTAACACTGGTAGCAGAGACTTGTAGTACAGCCAGAAGCAGAAAGACAAGGGAGAAGGAAAAAAAAAAAAAAAGAAGGAGGACACTAATGAGAGAATTGAGGCAAAAAGAAAGACATGCAGGGATTACATGGAAACAGCCTCTAGATTTAGCACACAAGTAGTAAAATTGTGGAAAGCCAAAAAATGTAACACAGAAGAAAACTGAGATGAACATACAGATTGGAAAAAAGGTAAGAAAAGGTAAGAATAAAATCTGCAAAAAGGTAAATCAGAACTAACCTAACTAACCTGGCTTCTTGGTTAGGATTCTGATAAAACACAGAAACATCATTAAACAGCAAGAGCTACACCAAGGTCACTTATCAGGATGATCACATTAAAACCATGTTCCACTTTAAAACATTTCTGTGTGGACAACTGCAGTCTAGAATCAGCATAACTGATGTGGTCTAGTGAAATACAGATCAATGTGCTAGAAGGACACAGCAAGACAAAATAGAACTGCCTTGAAATGCTTTGAACTAAGGGAAGAGAAAGTCACAATTCTGTATTTCCCTTCAAATTTGTAGTAGAATACCTGCTGTCCCAATTCACACTGCCAAAATCATATAAATTTTTTTTTAACAGACAAGGATTCCTACCACCATTGTTAGCTGCTCAGATGAGTAAAATTTAAGCATCAGTAGGTCTGACCAACATGAAGTATAAGGCGATATTAAGGGACTGGAACATCTAACATATGAGCAGAGACAGAGAACTGGGATTGTACAGCCTGAAGAGAAGACTCAGGGGGATGCTAACTGTGCGTGTAAATACCTGATTTGGGAAAGTAGAGACAATGGAGACAAGTTCTTCTCAGTGGCAGAACAAGAGAGAACTGGCTCAAATACAAGAAGTTCTATTTACATTCAGAAAGAATAAAAACGGTTTTTACTCTGAAGGTAGATGAACATTGAAACGACACCAAGAGAGGTTCTGGGATCTGCATCTTTTGAGATATTCAAAACCAGACTGGACAGAATCCTGGGCAATCTTATCTAGTTAATGGTGCTTAACCAGAGGGATTGAATGAAACAATCACCAGCAATGAATTCTAATCTCAACCAGTCTCCGACTCTTTTCTTACACCAGAAACTATGATGAATGCCATCGTTAAAGTACTGAAGAGGCTTTGCAATGGCAAAGCTACATTCTCAGGGTTAAAAAGCCAGTAAGGGTATAGAGGCTCAGGGAGACAAGGGAAAAGGCAGTCTATCCAAATCAAAGGAAAGCCTCATTTTTTTAACATAAAACCTGTATTTCATGCATGTATATAACATTAGTCCTGGTGTCATAGTGAGGTCATGTTCTTGATTGAGTTAGAACAGAATAATTTTGTTCAGTGATTTTACTTTTCAGCTTAGTCTCTAATTAATGGCACTTTCTGAAGTTAACAGCATATTTTCACTGACAGTATCTGCTTCTAGCAATGGTAACGCTTGAAGTTTAGTTACTACCAAGAACTGGTATGCAGACCACATTGGGGGTGGAGGTGTCGGGGGAAGGGATGAGGGGGGTGGAGTGCAGGAGTGCAAAAGTAGAAGGCCACACCTGTGAGGAGTACAGGTGACCCTAAACTGACCAACAAGGGATTCTATCCCATATATGGCATATAAAGCTGAGGGATCACGAGGGTCAAGCTGTCTTCTTCAACGGCTGGTATCCAAGGAGGACTCTGTCCATTCTGACTTCAATCTCAATCCATGTGTTCTTGAATCCAGTTCCAGAATCCAGCTCCTGAATCTAGTTCTCACCTGCTTCTGAGCGCCTGCTTACATATGATATGGGGAGCTATTGATCTAATTCCTGGGACTTGAAAGTAAAGGCAAGTCCTGTACACTTAGTACAACAAAATAGGACAGATTGTGCAACAACACAGTAAATGGCAATACAGTGAAAATCACTGTCACATGCATACAAAAAGAATGTCAAGCCTAGAAACAAGGATGTTGCACAAAATGAAAAAGTAAGAACCTGCTAAGTATTTTAGCTGGACAAAACTCTGATTTGTAAGCAGCTCACAAGTTTGTAGTTTAATTTGGGTTGGCAGAGTAAACTGTCTTGAGAGTAACTGTAGAAGATGACCAAAGGACTGAAAACAAAGCTCATGGACTAGATCCCAAATATTGGAAAGAAAATTCCTTTTTATCTACATCTTATAAAGTGGTAAGTGCCAGAAAAGCAAAGTGAAGGAAAACTTTCAGGATGCATGGAATGCTCACTGCAGTTTCCTGACAGGTCAAAGTTGGTCAAAACAGGATGTTTCAACTAGAATACAACTGAAATTGGCTTAAGAACAACATTTGAGGCCATACACAACAGAACTTTAAAATAAATAAATAAATAAATAAATAAATAAATAATGTAGCTAAGCACAAATTTTTTTGCTTTGTTTCAAGAGTAAAGAAATAAAGCAGATTTGCAGTTGTGAGTGAAGACGGCTAAAAAAATGGAGGTTGAAGGAAAGGTGAAGGAAGAGATCAGAGAGGAAAAATGGGCAATTAGAGGAAAGAGGAAAAAAATTTAGAAGCTATTTTAAGCACTGAGTCATGCTGA
The DNA here is from genome assembly GCA_013401335.1 of Brachypteracias leptosomus. Classification (NCBI taxonomy): domain Eukaryota; kingdom Metazoa; phylum Chordata; class Aves; order Coraciiformes; family Brachypteraciidae; genus Brachypteracias; species Brachypteracias leptosomus. Next base: position 61,805 of record VYZX01022250.1, on the reverse strand, counting down.
ATTCTGCCTATTTTCTCATAAAATACAAGGAAGATTCTGTGTAGAAAGTATATATGAGGCAGTGATTTTATGTAAGTGAAGAAACCTGATGGAACAAAGGAAGGGGAAGAGAAATTTGTAAAGAAGAGTAGGGTAGAAAAGACTTAATAAAGGAAATACAAGAATACAAATAACAATGTGGAAAACTGGAATAGTTTATATGGTTTACAACACAGTTCCTGTTCAGTGTCCACATTTCTTAATCCCATAGTTGAACAGCTATTACTGGAAGGATATAAAATAGAAGGAAGCTAGTACTACTGTTACAGAACCCATAATGAGGACCTGAAACAAAAAAAGAAAAAATAGCACCCCAAAAAAAAATATATAAAAAAAATAAAAATCACACAACAATGCCATATACAGGAAATTCTCCTCTCCATTCTTGTTGCTATCTTAGACTAATAGTTTGAAACTTATTTTCTTTGTATCAAATATTGTCATGCTACACAAAATTCAATGAGCTGTACAATGCCCCAGATGAACACAATGTTACATGAGCATGATAAAGTGTAGTAGTTTATCCACAGCCAGCAACCAAGAACCACACAGCCACTCACTTATTCTTCCCCCCTCCAGGTGGGATGGAGAGGAGTGTCAAAAAGAGAGTAAAACTCATGGGTTGAGATAGGAAGACTTTAATAATTGAAATAAAATATAATATTATAATAATAATAGTAATGGAAAGGAAGGTAATGAAAAAAAAGATAAATAAAAGCCAAGTAAGGCAAGTGACACACTATGCAATTGCTCAGCACCCACTGACAGATGTCCAGCCAGTCCCAAGCGACAATCCTCCCTACCCAGCCAACTTCCCCAGTTTATACACTGAGCATGATGTTCTATAGCAGGGAATATCCTTTTGGCTAGATTGGGTCAGCTGTCCTAGCCATGCTGCCTCCCAGCTTCTTGTGCCCCTCCTTGCTGGTAGAGCATGGGAAACTAAAACGTCCTTCACTTATGATAAGCACTACTTAGCAACAACTAAAACATCAGTGTGCTATCAACATTATTCTCACACTAAATCCAAAACATAGTACTGCACCAGCTACTAGGAAGAAAATTAACTTTATCCCAGCCAAAACCAGGACTCTCATCATCTCTTTATAGAAAAGAAGGAATAATTTTCCCTTGACAGGAAAATACTTTACTAAACCAGAGGCAGTTGAGAGGCCTTTCATGCAAAATGGGACTGGGGAAAACAGTTTAATAATCAGCAGTTTATATGTCCTGACATGTGCTGTGTATAGCAAGCATTGAAGATGATTTATAGTCAAGAGTTACAAAGATAATGAAGACGGGAAATGACAGTGAAAACCAGCAGAGCTGCTGGCCATTGTCATCATGACAAAGTGGGGGTTTTATTGCAACAGAGAGATGGTGATTTTAACATAAAAGCTCTTGCTACCATGTCACGCTGTCTGGCCTGACCAGGTTTCCTCAAAAGAGTGCATACAATGCAGATCAAACCAGCTCAGTAAAAACTATTAGTTTGCATAACCATTCTGGAACAGGGAGCCAAAGTAATTCATTTTACTGCAGCACCGTTAGCAAAAGGCTGACAGAGGAGTACATAACTTTCTGTTTCAAAGTACCATTACCTACGTGTCTGCATATACAGCAGTGAGCCAGTCTAGGATAAGTCAGTCTGTACATATTTAACAGGTGCAAAAAAGGCAGTTCAGCATTGCTAGGCAGAAAAAGAGATATGTTCTCTGATATATTTTCTGCAGAGAGGATCTTTGAGAACTTCTTGTAACATCAAAGCACACGTTCGTATCTGTTCTCTCTGCTGTAGGGAGTGACTCATCAGTGTATCACCTGGTCACTCAGTTGTCTTCAAGGCTCAGGGTTAACAGCATCCTTATTTTCCAGAGATGGAGATTAGCACAAAGTGGCAGAGTGACATTTTTGTGAACACCTCAAGAAAACAGCCAGTCTAGCAAGTGAACCTGAATCTTTCCTAGTTGAGCTTCACTACTAATAGGTTCCCCTGCTTTCCAGGGATTAGGGCAACATATACTTGGATTGCCTGTACTCCGCTCCCTCCAAATCTTTTGGTAGAGAAATAAAAAAAAAAAAGCCTTTAAATCCCTCCTCACTGAGCAACTAAATGTCTGAACACAAGCACACTAATACTATATCTCAGCTCTTTGCCCAAGGGCCACTCTTCAGCTCCCTGTTTATACAGGGTCTGCTGGGAACATACCTCAAATACTGCTGTTCAGAAATGAATATATCATAGCAGAATACACACAAATCCAGTGATGTGCATACATCATGCTCTAAAAATACAGGATATTGAAATATGCATCATGCACATGGTACATTATATACTAATGAGATTATTTGGTGAGGTAAAACTATAGCAATATACCAGCAGAGGAATTTCCCAAATGTTTAGAACAGTACTCCTAGACTTAATACTTTACACTTAAGGTAATCTATAACCAGTACCTTCAAAAACAGAGTAGGGCCTCAGCCCAGAGTCTTTAGGCAGTTAGCTACTTTCTTCAATTCAGTCTTGAAATAACAGAGCACTGAAAGAAGTGCTTGTGGAGCTTCAGGTTACTGAATCAGAAGTATCTCTATAGCATGTCATACAGTGATCTCTAGCTAACGTTAGAGAAGTGGACTAAAAGGCAGAAACAGTGTTTGCTTCATCAGCTCTGTTCTGCATTGTATTGAGTATAACTCTGCATCATCTTGTAGATGGCTAAAAGTATTGTACCATCTCTCAAAAACAGTTCATATGAATTCATGGACACCAGCAGATTTTGAGATTAGGATCTAAATGTAGAACAGTGCTCAACAATGATAATGATTTGGAATTTTTTGACCATATGGATGAAAACCAGTTCCAGAATAGGGTAAGGCAGTTTTACAAATGACAACAAAATTATTTCTTTTTTCATGTGCATATTCTGGTTTATGATTGCTAAGATTTAATATTTTATCACTTAAAATATTAGTGATAACAATTTAACTTCAGAGAATTGAACAAAATTGACACTTCCTTGAATTCCTTCTCCCTTTATTACAGTCCTAACTTCAGTTACATATGCAGTCCCAGTTCACAGTTTAGTTTGGAAAAGCCTTGTGACTGTCAAATCCTTAGGACTGCTCAGTCAGTACCAGGATGCAGTAGAGTAGTTGAACTCCCTTGTAAAAACAAGTTCAAGGCTGTGTTTAAGAATAAACTTGTCAACTTTGCATATTACTTTCCTGCTAGAAAAACTTTGAGGCCACCTTTGTAATAACACAGCACTGCATTCTTGGTGAGTGCACATTTGCCTTCCATATATGCCCTCTGCCCTCACAGCACTATCACATAGCTAATGATAGTTAGGCAAATCATCCTGAGATCCTTTCTATAAGGGGTCCCATTCACAAGTAGAAATGGAATCCACAGCATTCCAAAATCAAACTAAATTTAAGGTTGTCTCAAGAATAATGTAAATAGCTTAAGCTAAATCTAGAGATCCCTCACCTTTTAGGCACATACCAGGATATCTTCACCAAATTCTGATTTTAATTCTCCCCAAAACCAATGTTTTTCTTCTCCCCCAACCCAAAGGTATCACAATCAGAAACACAGATGTACTTCAACACCACTGCATCCTAGCCTCTGCCAAGTCTTACCATGATACCATAGCCTACATAACACTAAACCATCCCATATCACACTTCACACACACACCCCACCACTGACTTGTGTCACCAGATAATGGTCTTTTTTACCTTAATACAACAACATTGCCATGCAGAATAAAATGCAGATGTAGTTAGTGTCTGTTTATTATCTCTGCCATAACCCCTTGGCTTTACAATGGCACTTATTCCTAAGAGCATAGCTTGAAGGCACAGACTGTGCATATTTGTCTGTCTTTTCTCAGAAGCACAAGTATTCCCCTGAAAGGCAGCATCCCAGCAATTTCCACACTGAATCTAACTCCGCCTCTCCCTTGTTATTCTTTCTAGATGTAAGCATCCCCTTTCTCACTAATATCCACAAGGAATGACTGCCAACAGTCTCAAAAAGCAGCATTCTTTCAAAAACAAATAAATCAAATTATTCCCCACTTAATTA
>VYZX01022250.1:32109-48715 GCA_013401335.1 Brachypteracias leptosomus | reverse complement strand
CTTCAGTAATTCCCTATTCTGTCAGTATACCTTCCAAAAGCTTGATCAAGCTCCATAATTAGAAATGATTACCTTTTTTCTTAATAATAGAATTTGTGGAAAAGTTAAAAGAAGCTTCCTAATTACTACTCCTCTAACAAAATTAGTTATGAACACACATCCCAACTTGCTCTCAAATTATCTTTCAAGTAAAGTAGTTTTTCTTGTCATTAAAGTTTATGCCTCCTTCCACCCTCCCCCTCCTTTCCCTAGATATTCATGGGTGGCTACCAATACTTCTGTTTCCTTTAAAGTACCTTGCTTGCATATCCCAAATCCATGCAAACCATTGCACTATATTGGTGGCTTAGCTATCCCACCAGCCATATCTGTTACCCTGTGTCACCCAACAATTGCATCAGATACTTCAACAAGCGAAGGTCAGTTCCCTTGAGTTTCATTTCTTAGTTTTTGGTTTTAAGGCAAATCCATTCTGATAAGACACACAGAAAGGATCAGAACATATTTAAAGATCAGCTCAGCTAGTGAAACATTAATCTGTTCACAGCTTGTACTCCATTTTGGCACATCAGCATAAAAGAAGAAAAAAAAAAATCAGTTACAAGCAACCCATTCCCTTATCTCATTTCCACTATTTTTTTGTACACACACAATAAATAATCCATTTTACCCATTATCCAGCCATCAAAAATAGGCTAGTAGAACAGCAACTCATATTTACAGTACAGCTTAAATCCAAACTGCTTGTAGCAGAATCTAACAGGATGATGTAGCAAGAGTTAGCAGAAATGTCACATTAAAAAAATAAATAATGGAAATGATTGTTTTAAAAACAAACATCCAGCATGTTCCTATACAAAGTTTTCCACTCAAGTCCAGATACCCTGAAGGCAAGACTAACAATAAATAGAAAAAAACCCAACCAGACACACAAAAACCTCAAAACAACAACCAACTAAAACAAACAAAACCCAACTCCAAATTTATTTCAACTATTTCAGTCTTCTACACTTGGGAGAGGGGGGAGAGAAAGAGGGAAGAATAGTATAAATAGTAAAAAAGCATCTTTTGAAGTCTTAGAGCAGCAATCATTAAAGCTGTTATTGAAAGAGATAGTAAACACGCAATGTATATATTCTTTAATTTTTCATTTCTCTTTCACAGAAGCATTTAATAGGGACATTAGTATGGAATCAACCTATAATACTGAATATCTGCTTATGTAATAACTTTTAAATGCTTAGGCATTACACAATCTTTATCACTCACTGCCGGTATTCTGCATTCCAAAAACATCAATGCAACAAGGTCAGAGTGAATTTACATTAAACCTGTAACTATCCAACTGAGGACTCAGGGAAGAGGGTGGGAAGAAAGAGGTTAATTTATATTTGTTTTTTTGTAAGCATACAAAAGCTCCCAGTAAGACAAAGCTACAATCAGCAGAAAACAGAAAGGTGTATTAAATAAGATTTGGAAAAAGCTATATTAAAAAAATAAATAAATTACAACTACCATGAAATACATCTTGCACATTAAAAGCTCAATATCAACATTTAATATCCTAAATTAAGAGTCAGCTTGACTACAGATTTTGTGTGCTGAGAACAAATTTCCAAAGATCTTGCTGCGTTCCTGCTTGCACTGCTCCTATACTGTAAAACCCCCAGGGTCCAACCAACAATGTCCTTGAACCACTGCTTTTCTACTTAAATCAATACTGTGAGTGTCTGAGGGTTACGAATAGCTGGGAACCCTCGGTACCTCTCCAAAACTATCACCTCCAGAGATAGTTACAGAATCCATATCATCTTTATCTATATATATATATAAATTTATATACAGTTCTGAATCCATACTGCCACCCAGAAAATGAAAACAATTAAAATGCCTTTTCCCAGAACACATGGGCAGTGTGAGATGAGCTGTTTGGTTGGGGTGGTAGGCAAGTGGAATACACCTGCACAGTGAAAGCTTAGCTTGTGTAGATTGCTAAAAAACTTCTTTTGGGGTGTGGTGATGCAAACACCACCACTAAAGCTGTTTTGGAACTATTGAAAAATATTTTTTCCTTGAAGAAGAAAAAAAAATCACTTTTAAGATACAAAAAGGCAAAACTAGGGTTGGTTTTGTTTTGGGGTTTTTTTACCAATTAATTTGTTCCCAGTTTTGGGGAAACCATACTAAAATGTCATACATACCAAATAGCTCTAAGAATATGTCCTCAATGGATTTTTATGTGATATTAACACTTCTCTCACATAAGTATAGAAAACCTGCTCAAAATATATTTTTCTCTTTATTCACTTGGATGTTTGGATAGTTGATTGACGAAGTACAAAGGAGAAATATTGTAATTTCATTGCTGTTTTTTGTGAGCAGATGGTTCTTCAGATTCTTCTGATTTACCTTTAAAATGAATATAAATTCAACCTGCAAACAACATCATTTTAAAGTATAATTACAATGCAAAAACCTATTTTCAAAATATACATGCATGGAACAATAGATTTTATCTACAGAAGTGTTGAGCCTGGCTGTCTGAATAACTAATACAAAGCAGAAGGAAAACACAAGGGAACATTAGATTCAAAGCACAGTCATCAACAAAGCATTGTTACAGTATTTCCCTTTTAATAAATCTGGCAGCTGTGTGCGTTAAACTCCTTTCCTCTTTCCTTCAGCTATGCTCTGTAAAAAAATATGGAAATCTGATGAATGGTAGCTGTTTCACAGCAAATTCACAGTAAGCTAGAAATAGAGGACTTGTCCAATACAATCAGGAAAGAAAATGCATTTGTTCAGTGGAGAATAGAACCACTTCTTGCTCAAGAGCCCTATAGCACTTCCAGCACCTTTACACATGACCAGGTGCACATCCTATGAAAGCAATCTTTTGCAAGTGAGCTATATTTAGAAAACACTGATCTAACATTTTTAAAGGACCCTAATTTACTAAACCAAAGGCAAATTAGATCAAGGACTGACTGGAAAACAAAGTCAGGTTTAGTAGTTCAAACCAGTGAAAAGTTAGTTCTACATATTTCTTAAATATGACTACAATTCAGAAAGCCTGATGGTCCACTGCTAAGACCCATAAAATTTAAACAAAATTACACTATCTGAAAGTAGTCCTATTCTTCACACCAGTTCTAGCATCATGGACAGCACATTCACAACAATCCTCCTGCTGAAGTTCAGCAACCAGATTCTGAACCAATCCTGGATCATAATTTCAAATCTATCCACTAATGTCACCCCAAAACTGCTACTCAATCCCTCCATGCAGCTTATACCTTTGCATATGTATGCCAGCTTCCATTATTTACCCAGAGGAATGCAACTGCCATTGTATCTAACTTTTGCCCAGTCTGTTCAACTAAATCCAAGTCAAATTATCTTAAATCTCTTAAACTACCAGAAGAAGGGACTACAAATCAGAGTAATTTGCAGAAAATAAACTAAAGCAATATTTCCCATTTTCAAAACTTAACAAAAAGTATTTTTAAACAGACCAAAGGAATTCAAAACGTAGATAATTATAGGTGTCAGCGTTACTCAGAGGGAAAAACAAAACAAAACAAAAAACACCCAACCAACAAAACAAACAAACAAACAAACAAAACCCACACAGAAAAAAACACAACCAAAAAACACTGCAAACATTCCTTCTCATTCATCCTTTTCTCTTCTATTGAAAATTTTCTACATACAGAATCATAGAATGGTCTGGATTGGAAGTGACCTTAAAGATGATCTAGTTCCAACCTCCCTGCCATGGTCAGGGACAACTCCCACTAGACCATGTTGCTCAAAGCCTCATCCAACCAAGTCTTGAACACATCCAGTGTTTGGGCATTCACAGCCTCTCTGGGCAACCTGTTCCAGTGACTCATCATCCTCAGAGTGAAAAATTTCCTACTAATTTCTAATCTAAATCCAGCCTTTTCCAGTTCAAAGCCATTGCCTTTTGTTCTATCACTACAAGCCCTTATGAAAAGTCCCCCTCCAGCATTCTTGTAAGCCCCCTTCAGGTACCAAAAGGCCTTGTGGGGGGTTTACCTTGGCTGGGCACCAGGTGACCACCTCTAGCCCTTCTATCACTCCCCCTCCACCCCCCCACCTCTGTCAGCAAGGCAAGCGGGGAGGGAATAAGAATTATAGAAAAAAACCTGATTAAAATATTTGACCTAAATAATACTTTTTAGCTTTTCAGTCTCTAAACTGTTTATTTTGCCACTACTATCCACTATTTTCCCAGCCTCTACTTCCCCTCATTATTTTGACATACTTTACACTATTTAAATTTTACACTAACTAAAGTGAAATAACATCTGATTTAAATAGGCCAAGCACATGTTCTACAGGAATTCATTCATGTAGTAATGCACAATAAATATGGCAAGAATGTAAAATATAACCCTATGCCACTAATTTATTTAGGGATTCAAAGAAGCTACTTGATCAAAACTTACAAAATTACATAGCTATAAAATAGGGATGATGACTCTTTTACAAAGATTTTTCTGTTACAATACAAGTAAAATGTATATCTCGTTTTTAAAAAAGTTTTAAGCAGTAACGAAGCATTTATTCATCACAATTTTGCTTCTTAAAAAAATAAAGCAAAAGTATAACACAGTAATCAAATTAATTTCTTTGAAATTACTACTTAATTACTCCAAATCAAAATTCCACAGGAAACCACCAAGATTACAACGTCAGACAGTATTAAAGCCATTTATTAGAAATGGTATTCAGGAATAAGTTTACCTATGTCTTCCAACATAAAAGAAGCATTATTTGAGTACTAAAATTTAAAAATCATAACATATTAATTTGAAGCAGCAATGGCATTGAGATCTGTTGTGAAATCACAACAAACAAGTACATTTCTAACACACTTAATATCTGCACATAACACAAATGAACATTTACCACAGAAGTATTTTCTGTTTTCACAGCTGTATTAATAAACCTGCTTAATTTATCTACATTTGCCTCTAAAGTATTGAGGCTAAGTATTCAGCTTCAGTAGAAATTATACAGAAAGCCCATATGCACCAGTCATTAACAACTGCATAGCCATCTTTGTCTTTCTGAACGCTTAATTGCTTCTTAGAACAGTATTCCAGCATATTTAAGAAGATTGTAACATAGGAAACATCACTTATAATAATCTCAACACCAACTGTATCTAAAGGCCTAACAGCAATAAAAATAATACCTTTAAAAAAAGAAAGTCAACAACAGTACTCACATGTCTAAAATACAAAACCAGTGGATTTCAATAAACTAATATTTTTACCTTATAAAACAATCAGAATTGTTGTCTTGCACAACACATATACTTGAATAGCAATGAACTGGAACACACGTCAGATTAAACCTTCACTGAAAAGAAACCTGGCAAAAAATATTTTGGCTCAGAGTTTTTTGATTATTTTTTTTTTTCTAAATAATCATTCAAAAGCAGGCACCAGCAGTCGCATACAGAGACTCACACCTCTTCTCTTTGTGGTACAATATCAGGGAAATACTTCAATATATAAATAAGCCTTAGAGGTTAAGTACTAACCTCAATTGCTCAGTAAGCCTCAGGAAGAACAAACTAAATCTCATTGCACTTAGCTCTGAGACTGATAAAACTACCTTGTATACCCAGGGAGTACACTTCAGCTGGGCCAAACTGGAGCCCAGTGGGGATCAAGGGGCAAAAAAAGGGTTATCGGGTGAAGTAAATGATGAAATCAAGGATATTCATGAGTTTCTATTTCTGCTATACTATGTCTTGTCTCCATGGTCAGGGGGAACTTGGTGTGTTGTCCCTGGGGTGGGTGAGGGGTTCTGGGAATGTTCTTCCTCATGCTAGGCAGTGCTGCTTAATACTTGCATCCCTCTCAAACCTCCTTTAACAAAGGAACATAACAATGCATATGAAATTATATAGGATAAATTGATAGAATCTGGTAATCNCTTGCCCCTCCCCCCGTACCTTTGGTGCCATGTGGGCACTGATAGTCATAACAAGGGTGTGTGTTATCAACACTCTCTGGGTCCTAGTACTGCAGCATAAGGGTTGTATGGGGAAAATCAGCTCAGACAGACCCACTACACCAGGTGAAGTTACAACAGTAAACCCTGTAAACTCCTACTTCCCAGAGGACCTCCATCATACTAGACATACTGGCTGTAGTTCAGAACATTATTTTGTAGAAGTGGATGTCTCTTCCTTTTTAAAGGTATGCAGTCATGCTAAACATCTGAAAAGCAAACTCTATTTAGTGTTTCAAATTACATGTTTTAAGTAGAATCAGGTATTCATAAAACACCTCCACAGTTTTGCATCTGTTGCATTCAGAAACAAAACCATTTTTCCTTACAAGATTTAATGTTTTGAATATTATTATTATGTTGTCTCTCACCACAACCACATTAATAGTGATTTTGCAATTAAGCAAACCAGAACTCAAGCTGTGACCTTGAGAAACTGAGTGTTCCACACATTTTGCAGTGTATTATAAACAGAGGACAAAGAAAAGCAAGAAAGGCTTTATTTTAGCTGAACATTTTTCAAACATGACAAAGGGCAGCTCCCCATTTCCTATATGGACTTCTGCCAAGCTGTCACAGTCCAAACACAGAAATCGTTCATGCTCCAAAGTCTTGACCCCTGTCCACTTGTGTCCATCTTCATACAAAGTTTATCACATCAAAGATTAAATTACTGTCATGTTTGTATTTTATTTTAAGGAAAAATATATCATACATGTCTCAGGGACTACCATGAGCACTGTATTCAAAATATGCCTTAAAAAGGACAAAGACCAGGTGTGGAAAATGTCAGCTCAAAATGGAAGTTATGAGTGTGTGGAAGAGAGGAGACATAACAGAAAATTTTACAATCTTGACTGTAATGGTTATTGCTACAGACAGCTATAACAAAAACAAGGCTAACATGACATCACAGCTCTGTATGATAGGACTGCTTGCTTCTAAGCAGATGAAATGATCTATGAAAAAAGCTGGAGTTCTATCTGGGAAAAAAAACAAACAGTACACATATACTTGTAAAGGACCTTTGCAGTCTTCACTCCTTTATTTTCATTAACCTTGCCTGAACCTCTTAATTCTGAAGCCTGTTTAATTCATTGAAATCTGTCTGTCAGTGACAGCTTCCAGGACAGCTGAGATTCACAGATACATGGCACTTGTGAAGTCAGTTAACCTTTATGGAACTTTAGGTTACTTGGTGAAAAATTTGCTAGGAAAAAACCTGTCTCAGATGTACATCCTTGTGCCAGGAATAAAATTACTGATCATGCTAAACTGGTTAGATTAATGGTCAAATTGCACATGCTAATTAAGCACAAGCTGACACTACGAAAAAGTCAATTCTATTTAGATATCAGAGAAGTCCTGAGTACTAAGACTTCATATGGAAACAATTTTCACAGACATCACTATTGACTATTCCAGTAAATACTACAAAATACTTGTATAATAGTTCTTACCTGTTGCTTTAGCTACACCACCTGATCTCACAGAATCAGAGTACTTCACTGTAACTTATCCACTACACTGTATACTTTACGCACACCATCTAAACACAGTGAGTACAAACTGCAAATATGCAGATGCATGGATTTAATTTGTTCTGATTAGTGCCTATGTTTTTTCCTGTCAATCTAATCCCACATCACTAAGCCTTTACATATTTCTGATTAGTTTTACTTCCTATACACCTGCCCTTCCCAAGCCCTAGACGTCAGCTTTGATACAGCTCCTTCTGTCACGTATCACCATTGCAAAAGTACTAATCAAGCTTCACCTTCATTACTCCTCTGGATGACTCACATCTATGATAAAGCCACAGGGATGTAAAGAGGAAAATGAAAACCAGTTTAAAAGAAAAGAACATCCTCAACACATGCTTATTTCCTCCCATACTTTATTAAATAAATGGTTTATAAGACTTTCTGGCTTTGATATTCAGTTGTATTATCAGCCAGAAGTTAAATGTTCCATGGGATAAAGATCATGCCTTCATTCATTAAGAAAGTCCAGAGTTTGAGATCATTCAAACATTAAGAGAGTCAATGAAGTAATTTACTAATAAATTAGTTGTCAGAGAGCTCCAGACAAATGCTCGTCTTTATTAAACTAGCAGTACAGATGTACCTCAGATTTAGTTGTTAAACAATTAGTTGAGAAATTTCTCCTCCTGAGTGCACATTAGGGTAAAATGACTGACAAAGTATTAATTATGGCTTCTCAGCCATTAATTTATCCTTCACAAAAAAATCACAATAAACCTAAACAATCAAGCCAGTGAGCATCAAAATGAGTAGAAAGGACAGACAGGACACAAAGGAAATAACACAGCTAAACAAATGCATGGTAAAAAGCACTTTCATTCTATATAGATTTTCCTTTTTAATGTTCCACAAATTCCACTTAATCTGATGTCGAATCATGCAATTTCTGGGATATGTTAATAACCCATAAAACTAGGTAAAATACTGTAAAGATGGCAAGAAAATACACGTATCACTGTAGTATAAATACTTTAGAGCTTCTAGGTAAGGGGGGTATGAAAAAAAAGTAATTTATCTTTTTAACTAATATGTGGTCTTAAACAGAAGCAAAAAAGAAATCAAGACTAAAGTTTGAAATGTAACTACCAAGATAAGTAAAGCCAAGACAATCTTACATGTGCTTTATCAATGCATGCAATAAGGTGGGGAGAAGGCCAAGTAGGTATTTTTTCAAATACTGGATATACAAGATAACAGTCTAAGAGATAATGAGCAGATGGGGCATGAGAACTTTGTACTAGAAAATGGTATTCTATTGATGGTTGTATAGTTAATTAAGTGTTTTTCATTAAATGTTTTTAATTAAACTTGAGCTCATCTTATCTGGTAATGGTTGTGTTTTCCTACATGCGGTATATACTTTATATAAATGTGCATTTAATAATTTTGGAATCAAAAGGAAGACAATAAATTTTCAATTAGTCTGAGATATTCAGGCTTCTTTTTAACAGACCAAGCATAAAAAACCCTAAATCAATCAACATTTTTGTTGTTATCAGACAATTCTGATTTAGGAAAAATGTCAAAAGCACTTAGAATTAAGAGTTCATTGAACAAGGTTACTGAAGGTTGTTTTTCTTCTTCATTTGAAACCAATGTTTTTAAACTTAATTTTTAAGACTTTACAATAAAATATTTCTTAAAATAGAAAAGACTCCTTTCACATTCAAATATTTTTATATTTTTTTGTACTTCCACCATTTCAATGGGGCTGTTTCATACAAACCCTTCAAAGTAGTCAAGAGTAAAATCTATTTTCTGTGAGAAATTATTGACATCTACTACCAGTTTAAACATACTACAAATTAGACACAATTATGAACAAAAGGGCAATTCTGTATTGTCAAGCAACACTGTGCAGTTAGTCTTACAATTGCTAAGATTTTGCAGTACAATTACATATCTGAGCAATCCAAATCAATGTGATTAATGTCCTGCAAGCAGGAAGTGAACTAACATCTCTATTTACTGAATGTTGCAAAATTACCACCTGTCTCCCTTAATTTTGATACCCAGGACCAAACCTGAAGAGGATCTTCTACCACTATTGAAGTCAACAGCACATGCAGATATCTTAGGTCTCCAAAACAAGGAATGTGCAGTACAGACCATCTTTTTGACATGTTTTACAGAATTTCACTTTCTCTAGATTACATAATTCATTTATGCTTTCTGCTGCACTTATCCTATTTCTAATTATTATTACTTCATTTACTTTTCCTGTGGAGAGAGGGAAATCAGTAACAGAGAAAGAAACCCAAACAAACCAAAGCTGAAAAACAGCTCTCTGAGAAGTTTCAACTACACTTCTTAGAAAATAAAGTTATATCTACATGGACATTCTCCCTCTACCTATCATCCTGAGGCCAAGAACTCAAAGCACCTCTGCCCAGCTCAGGCAATGCATTTGTTGACTGAAACAGCTGGCACTTGGCCCCTGGATCCTGTTCAACATGCACTACAGCAATGCATGGGCTTTTACCATTTGATGCTAGTGTTCCAAGTTTTTCTTAAAAGTTAAAAGTTCAGGCAGCAGTGGTTGGCAATAGCAGAATACTTTTGTATGAGACCAAAATAAAGGATGATAACTGGTAAAGCATCTTACAATGCAGTTTACTTCATGTATAGTTTTGCCAGTTACTAGAAAGTATAATTTAGAATCCCTAATATTCTCAAGAAAGACAGATAAAAAGGCTTCCACAGCTTTCAGCAGGAAAAGATTGTGTTAAAGCCAAGAAATAAAACGAATTTTTAGATCTGCAAGAAAATGCCACATATGAAGGAACAATATCATGTTCCAAATCCAGGGAATTTATTAAGAAAAATAAAGATAATACTGTTAATAGTGATTAAGTATTACCTCTCCTGGCTAAGTAATATATTTTAGGTTGAACAAATTTTAGTTGCAGTAAAGCTTGATAGAGAGGTCTCACATAAATATATTAATGGTGTTTATATTTCACATTATCACCTTTGAATGAAAGGAATTCTCCACATAAAGTAGAATCAAGGAGATGGTAAGGATGGCATGCTTTCCTCTCAAAAACCTGTTGGGCAAGTCATATATTTTTAAACATAGATTTGAAAAGAGTGTATGTTTAATTTTTCAGGTATTTCTGTCTCCAATGTATGATGATCAGAATTTGGACTCTGACAGGAAAGATAGCCAGAATCATCCCAAACTCTGTACGTCACACCTCTGAGGGACTGAAAGGACCCTTGCTGGAATGCATGGAACATATGGCATAGTCCTAAAAACATGTCAATTTGTTTAAATGTTATGAATTACACCTTCACGTAAGTGGTTCCTATTTTCTCTCCAGAATCTGTTAACAGACCACAGACAATTCAGCAGTGTGTTCTTGACATTAAAATTAAATTAATTTCAAAACAGAACTGAATTTAAAATTGAACTGAATTTTTCTGTGGCCTGTCCATGCAGCCCACTGAGTAACTCTTAACAGCTGCAAAATAGCAGCACAAAAGGTGTTTTGGGATGATGAAAAGAGAAGCAGCCTTCCACTCTGTATAGTTAAAAATTTGGGAGAGCATACACTTATTGGGGTCTCTGTGGTCCCACTAAGAAGAATTATGCATGAATGTTATTTTGCGTATGTCCTTATGTACAGTATGTCTGATGCATCCCAACACAGTGTATGATTTATTGCATGTGACTGCTAGACATTTTATCAGTTTAGACTTCCAGGTACCAGGAAAAGCCACCAAAAGCTATAAAAATACAGCATAAATGACATCTTGCATGCTTTTTTTGATGGAAGGCGGGATTTAATGGTAAATATGTGAAATCTCATATTATAGCAGAGTGTCTGGATGCACTAGCAACCACTGTTGAATCAAACTGAACTTGGACCCCCTACCTGCACTATTTCCACCCACTGGCTAGGATGCTTTCATCTCTTCTACTAGTTCACAATAAAGACATGTTGTTGAAGCAGCTTTAAAATGTTTTTATTGCTGTGTGACCTGTTCCTCAGAGATGGAAAGGATTTCAGCCAGTGTGGCCTTGAAAAGTAACTGCAGTTGGCTGGAAACACTTTCTAGAATCAGTTAAAGGGCTAGTATTCATCTTCCTTAAATTAAAGTGAAATCAAATCAAGCCAAATTCCAACCAGATCTGCCTGCCAAGGAATTTCAGAGGACTGGCATCTCTAGAAGAATCCAAATGTGCTACAATGATGGCACAGCTCTGACTGGAACCCAAATAAGTTTTATAGCAATGAGGAGCAATAAGAAAGCCAGAACTGAAGAATAGCTACAGAATGTCACTCTTCAGGTCAAAGGCAGCATCCTTACAGTGTGACTCAAACTAAAATGACAGACTTTCCACATAGAATCCTCACAGATGTCACTTTTCATTTTGCTTTGTTTTTCCATTGACTTTCACTCCCTGAATTCTCAGCCCAATTGGTTAATGTCATTAAAAATATTGAAATGTAAATAGTTAAGATGGAGGCAGTTCCATCATCACTGGGATTTCACTCATCATCAATGTAGGGTATGATAATTCCCATTCAGTTATTCTTTTATCTGATTGCATACTAAAGAAGATTTAACAGCTTAATTTTGTAGAATACTCTGTCCATACCTTTCACATGTTTTTTTTTTTTTATATTAAAGGAAAGCTTAAATTATGCCTAATTAACTAAATATGCATAACGCATGTACTTTGTAATGATTCTGTATTTGACACTCCTAAAATATAACAAGTACTAAAATTCAAGTGTAGATTATTATGGCTATGGATCTCAAAACTGGCTAGTACAATTATTTCTCTAATGTCACCCTAAGGTACTACTGAAAGCAGTTTTATAGCATTTAATTTCTCCAGTAAGTATACCATCAGCCATATAACTTACAAAAACAGTACTCATAGAAATATGATGAAGTAGAGATGCTTCCAACTCCAGTAGCTTCAAATATCCCTATAGTATGATATATAGTGATTGCGTACAACAAGCAGAAAGCATGATTAACTTTTCAGCTTGTATAATGTAAGCCATAGCAAGTAGCAGAAAACTGTGCTGGCTACTGAGCACATCCACTTCCTTTCACAATTGGAACTGGTGATGGATGTTGCTGTTTTGAAAAATAACAAGGCCAGAAAACTGGATTCACAGCTCTCCAACTGAAGTAGTTTATTATCTCTCTCTAACATAAAGAAAAGGAATTGCAAACCAAACAAATCGTATTTAGAAACCTGTAGTAGAATATATGTATTTAGTCCAGCCTCACATTAGTCTGGAAATGGGTCAGAATGTTCATTAGATTTCTTCTTGCCTCCCACTGGCCAATAACCGATACATTAACTAAGTTCCATCAGAGATACTCCTCATATGGATTCAGTTATATAGTGGTAAATAAAGAATGAGTAAACTCATGTGTCCGATGCACACGAAAAGCTGACAAACATTGTTGCCTAATGTACTAATTCACATTTACCCAAGATTCAGTACAATACATTTTATGTCAACTGGAGTTTTATTTTAAGGCATTAAAGTCAATGTAGTGTTCTCCTATGAAAGTGACTTTATGCCTCAGTTCTGCCACCTTAACTTTCCTAAGCAAGCTTAACAACAACAACAAAAAAATCCAAAATCTCAGGTCTTCTTGTATTCTGACCAATGACAGACATCTTTTTTCTCCACTGAAGTGCCCTGAACCCCAAAATAAAGCTCAATTAACTGGAAATAGAGCAAGGTTCTTTATGGAACATGCTTCCTTCTCTTCACTTTCTCCTCCCTCCCTAAATTAACCTTTTTCACAAGAGTATATATATGAATATTACAATACTTGGAACTTGCAAAAAAAGGAACAGGAACAGGTTGTCTTCTTGCTTTGGCTGGATGTATTAGAGAAGGCATTCTGTGTGTGTCTAACACTTGACAGAATTCCATAAACAACTCAAAGAGAAGGAAAGGTTACTAACAGAAAGGAAAATTGTTATTTCTCTAATATACCGCAGGCTGCCAATGATAAATATAAAGTCTCTGTTGTTGTTTCTAAAATATAAACAACTGAAAAATCTTTTTTTTCCTCAAATGGGTATAAATTTGTATAGAAAAGTCTTAAGTATTAATTAATGTATATGCTCTACAATATTAATTAACATATTTGATACATATTTTCACTCTAAGCACCCCTTTACTAGAAAAATGTCAGGTCTCATTTAATTAAGACTGACAAAAAGCATTTTGCCAAAGTCTGTGGCATGTATAGAAAAAAATATTTGAATAAACTTGTAACAAAAGAACCTATGAATACATGTCTATGTGTATGGGTAAGGTGAAAACATTTCTCATTTATCATTCCAGGAAGACACTTGAGTACAGTGTCACTGCTTAGAATGAGAGTTTGAATGTCTCCGATTCTGTTTCCTATTCTAGCTCACCAAAAAGCTCCTGGGATGACTTTCATGTGAAAGCATTATTTGTCACTTACCAGATGTATCTTATTCACTGCTGTCACAAGCCAATTTGCCATTTATTCCTGTAACATGGCCTGATGTAACACAAACACTCACAGCTTTCATAGAGGCTTCTCTGCATGCAAAGGAAGCTCTTCTAAACACATCTGATTCAAATCCCTAGTCACAGAGGAACTAAGCAAAATGGTTTCCAAAGCTGTTGCCTCACATTGACCTGTGTGGTAGGAATGTCACTCGAACTCCTTTGTTGTTCCACCTGCAGATTTTGTCCTGGACTGGTCAGAGGTAAAATTACAATGAAATTCCATGAAGCACATGGGTGTCTGGCTGCTGCAAATTAACTGTTCCACTGATTCTTCAAAATTCATTATCCTAATTCGTCATAATATTATGCCTGAATCTTTTTTATTTAACTGCTGAATCACTGGAAATTTGGGAAAATTGACATTTTGTATGAATTTTCTTTTAGAAAAGTTAGATTTAGTTAAGTTAGAAAAGTCACACATACTTCAGAATGCCACACAGTATGCTGATGAAAAACAGAGTATCTGTTGCTTCCACTATGCAGTTGCATCATTTTGCATTCTAGCAGGGACAAAGAAATTCTTATGCATCGTCTTGATTCTGACAGTGGCCAGCTTAAACTCTGAAACATGAGTCCGAAATTCTGCATTTTAGAATGTTAGGATCACAAATTTGACATTTAAACTACTGTGAACCCAAAGTCTATTTGACGCTATGTAACTGAGTGTTATGTAGGCTTTTTCTTCCTAAAAAATAAAATATTGCTTCCAAAATTACTTGTAGCTGAGTATTTTTATTTAAAAATAAGACATCTGTAGCAATTTACTAATTTCAGTTTGCAGGAAACTGGCTTTATAAAGCTGTTCTGCTGAGAGGGTTTGTTGTGAGTCATCATATGGAGTTGTGTCTTTTTGCTAATTTTCTTTATTAATGCAATGTTGTATGTCTACTAAAAACAGAACTGATTAGAAATCACTATTTGAGCTTAGGTCTTTAACAAGGGTCCTTCAAGTTTTTATTCTGTGTTTATACAGTCTTGCATTCTATTTTACTTTAAATCGTAACAGTTTCCCTATTTTTTTTTCTCAAACTCTGATACGTTAGCTAAAAATAGAGCATTTTTTTAGTATCCAAAAATCCCAACAGTAATTAGAAGGTTCAGCATCCTCCTAAATTACCATGGATTCATACAACTACTTAGTCTTACACTTTTAAAAGCAGCTCCAGTTTATCCGCTTCATTTCCATATAGATCTATACCACATGGCCACAGAGCAGTAGGTTATGGTTTTGCCCTTCCCTGAAATGAACAGTATCTCATAATAAAGTCAAAGGCCTTGTATGAAAACCGTGCCCCAATGTCCAAGGGTTTCAAAGAGGTAAATCTTGCTGATTCACACAAATGGCTGCAGTGCCCTATTTGTAACATTTTAAGATTAAAGCCTTGAACCAGCAAAGCTCTTAAGTATGTGCTTAACTTTTAATTCAATAGAAGCATTCACCTGTTTCATATGCTTAAAAGCTTTGTTGAATTGTGACACAAATAAAGTGAACAAGCAATAAAAAAAGAAGCAATAAAATTTATTCATGCAGTAAATACTCTGAAGCCTCTTTCATGAAGCTGCCCCCATTCACCAGCTATGCAGCTGCAACTTGCAGGCTGCAAATGTACTCAGATTTGCTCTTGCTAATAGTGAAACTGAACCACTCCCATCTATTTCCTCTTCTCTCTCTTCCTTTCCACAAGAACATGCATATCTGTCTTTCACTGCATAGCCACCTATCTTGAGACCCCTGTGCTCACCTGTTCTTCTGTGAAACTCAAGAGGAATCCAAGATGAAGTTTTGGCTCCTTTACAATGCTTCAGTGAAGATAATACAATTGGAGGCTGGTCACAAGTGGTGTTCCCCAGGGCTCAGCATTGGAGCCTGTTCTCTTGAATATCTTTATCAACGATCTGGACAAGGGGGGGCAAGTGCACTCTCAGTAATTTTGTAGACAACAACAAGTTGGGCAGGAGCTTTGACCTTGGGGGTAGAAAGGATCTACAGGAAGATCTGGACAGGCTGGGTTAATGGGCTGAGGCCAATTGTATGAGCTTTAGCAAGGCTGACTGCTGAGTCCTGCACTTCAGTCACAACAATCCCATGCAATGCTACAGGCTTGAGGAAGAGTGGCTGGAAAGTTACACAGTAGAAAAGGACCTAGNTGTGTCCAAAGAAAAGCAATGAAGCTGGTGAGGGATCTGGAGCACAGGTCTTATGATGAGCAGCTGAGGGAACAGAGGTTGTTTAGCATGCAGGAAAGGAGGCTAAGGGAAGACATTACTGCTCCCTACAAGTACCTGAAAGGAGATTGTAGTGATTGTAATGAGGTAGGGTTAGTCACTTCTACCAAGTAACAAGTGATATGATGAGAGAAAAAGACCTCAAGTTGTGCCGGTTTAGTTCAAATATTAGGAAAAATTGCTTAATGGAAAGGGTTGTAAAGCACTGGAACAGGTTGCCCAGGGAAGTGGTGGAGTCACAATCCCTGAAGG
>VYZX01022250.1:0-30830 GCA_013401335.1 Brachypteracias leptosomus | reverse complement strand
CAAAAAGCCTCACATTCTTCTGAACATAGGGAGCGAACACCATTGTGGGTCATTCCATCACAGAATGATTTCTGTTGGAAAAGATCTTTAAGATCATCAAGTCAAACCCTTATCTATCTCTACGAGGCCCACTTCTACAACATATACTTGAGCACCCTATCTAGACAACTTTTAAATACACCCAGGGATGGCATTCAACCACTTCCCTGGGCAGCCTGTTCCAGTCTTTAATAATACTTTTGGTGTAGAAGTTTTTCCTAATGTCTAACCTAAACCTCCCCTGGTGTAACTCGACACCATTTCCTCTTGTCCTTGCATCCAGGCTTGTATCAGAAATAATGTGGTCAGCAGGACTGGGGAAGTGATTGTACCTCTGTACTCAGCACTCGTGAGGCTGCACCTTGAACACCGTGTTCAGTTTTGTGCCACTCACTCCAAGAAGAATATTGCGGTGCTGGAGTGTGTCCAAAGAAAAGCAATGAAGCTGGTGAGGGATCTGGAGCACAGGTCTTATGATGAGCAGCTGAGGGAACAGAGGTTGTTTAGCATGCAGGAAAGGAGGCTAAGGGAAGACATTACTGCTCCCTACAAGTACCTGAAAGGAGATTGTAGTGATTGTAATGAGGTAGGGTTAGTCACTTCTACCAAGTAACAAGTGATATGATGAGAGAAAAAGACCTCAAGTTGTGCCGGTTTAGTTCAAATATTAGGAAAAATTGCTTAATGGAAAGGGTTGTAAAGCACTGGAACAGGTTGCCCAGGGAAGTGGTGGAGTCACAATCCCTGAAGGGATTTAAAAGACACAGTGCTTAGGGACATGGTTTAGTGATTACTTGGTAGTGCTAGGCTGATGGTTGGACTTGATGATCTCAAAGATCTCTTCTAACCAAAATTATTCTATGATTAAATAATCATAATAGAGGAAAAAGTTACTGGAACACTCTAATTGTCAGTTAATTAGGACAGTTCCCAGGTAGCTTTTCTAAACAAATAGCTATAAGCAAAAGTATACTGTAGAATCCCTGGACATTGTACCCTTCTCCCATGATTAAACTCTCAAATTGCAACTAATTCCACCTTCATCTATGTCTTCTCTCTTCTCTTTAGTTTTCTACAGCTATTTGAATCTCTTCCATTTATTAAAACATTTTACTAATGATATAAATAGGCTTGATCTTACCTCTTTAATCTTGATTTTGGCTTTCATTTTGAGTTACCTACTTTATTCTCATGTGTCACTTTAGATTAATTTGTTATGCTAAGTACTTGCCAAATAAATAATGAGCTTTCAAATGAGTCCATATGTAATAAGGCAAGGATTCAATTATTCCTAACACTATTAACATTTTACTACTGCATCAGGGTCATGGCTGAAAATATGATAGACACCTTTAGGATTTTAAGAAGACTCAATCTCTTACTTGTGAACCATTGTTACTGCTAAGGCATTGGCATCTAATGATTTGTAATAATGACAGAGAACTGGCAATTCTTTGTAGTGATTCCTGCAACCAAACACTCTTGGTGTCATTTACTTCAGTATCAAACTTAAATTATTATAAAGTTCCTGCCTGCTGCTGAAAGCAATTATTTTGGAGAGGAGAAAGAGAACAAAGAGTCTATAATTACATAAGGAGAGATTTTTTTCTTTCTTTTTTAAGCCATAAATGTCTTTGAGTTAGTTTTGTTTCTCACCAGATTGTTCTTAAAACCAATACTTAGATGTCAGCCAGAGGTAAAGTTATTAGCTGCATTTTGGGCCCCACTATTTGGAATACTCTATGTGAATCTAAATTTGTCTCCCATACAATCTGCAGAGATGGCAGGCAATGGGGGAAAGAGGAACAGAAACAAAAGCAGATAAGGGGACACCAGAGCACTCACCAGAGGATCCATGCATCTTATTCCCAACCCCTGAAGCTCTCTCGGCCACATTGTGAATACCAACATCTGGGCTAAGGCAGTTTGAGTTATATTCTTATTCACTTTTCAAAATGTAGCTTGTCTCCTGGGATTGAGTCAGATCCTAAAATATTCTAAGATCACTCACAAATTCCTTTGAGAATTCTTTCCACGCCACTGTAAAGAGGTGGAATATTATTTTCTTGAACAAAAAATATGCAGTTCCAGGGATTTGATTTTTCCCAGTTTTTCTATAGCCATTTTGCTGACAAAAATGAAATGGGGGATGGGGAGTGTGAAAGCGCAAGATCAAAGAGAAAAACCTGTCATTTGAATGTATTTCGGAATTTATATCCCTAATTACACATTCAGCTCTCCTCCTTATTTTATCTACATCATTAGGAATGGACAAAAGAAAGCAGCCACTTGGATTGCAAAGTCCAGTCCTCTGCAATCTCTGAAAGCAAACAATCTGGCAGGATCAATATCTACACATCCTTGCTACTGCCAAACAGAAAGCATCTTCAACACCTTGTAAGGTACTAAAAAACGAATGTCCAAACTGCACAGCTATAGGGTTCCACAGCAGAGCAGGGAGGTTTGAAGAAATCACCAACATCCCAGGTTCTATCAACAGGAAGGAATTTATGAAAGGTTCTGGGGCCACATTGCCATGATTCACCACTGTCAAGTACCCATCTGCTTCTGGAGATGTGGAATCTGAAAAACCATAAAACACATCCTGTAAGTGGCACAGCTCTAGTCCCACTATGTGAATGAATCTCTGCACTCTAGGGCCTGTAAGAGGTGCCAAGCCTCTCAAAGAGGCCTGTGGATGGATGCTGGCACTGAATATCAATGGCCAAAAGAGCAGTGAGGCAGAGCCCTGCTCCAAGGCATGTGCTCTATTCTCAGCTTACATAGAAGAATGGACACGTATTGCCCAGTAGACCAGCATCACTGGTCACCATGGAAAACGGTGATAATGATTCTAGTAGACAGAAGACAGCTCCTTAAAGATCTCCAAGGGTCTGTGCATTTCAGGTCTTTTATAAATCATTTTTAACTGTGCCAAATAAGCAAAAACCCACATAAAAGTACAGTATTATCACTGTTGATCTTGGTACTGTGGAACTGTGTCATAAATCATACCACTGGCAAAACCTAGTGAAGAATGAGGTTATGCAACACCATCTCAAGTTCAGTTCTTTCTTGCTTGTGTGTTGAATGAATTTTCTCCCAAAAGTGACCTAAACAGAAGCCATATGCAATTCATTAGATTTAGACTCTAGATTTGAATGTTGTTCAGCTCACTCCTGTAAGGATTAGATGTTTTTCACCTCTTTTCTCTTTCACAAAAGTTTCTGTTTGCTTATCTAGATTGTTTTCAGTGGTTTGAGTGGTGACAAAACAGAATTATACTTGCAAATTTCCCCTTACCAGTAGCTGCCTGCATGAAGCCTTAGCCAGAATACAGCCCTTGGCACTAACAGCCTGACAGCAAGGGAATGATATTTCCAATTGCAGTAAAAGTGTCAATGGGAAAAATCCATGTTCAGGACAGTCATCTGAGGTCAAAGACTGTGAAATGGTTTGGGGGCCAGATTGCATTTCTGTGTAGGAAACAAACACCATTTCTCACATAATTTCAGAAGATGATACTTGATATTTTCCAGAAAACCCTAAGAATAGGTATAAGTGAATTTCAATGTATTCATTAATGTGCAAACTAAATCTTCAGATTAGTTTGTTAAGTATAATTATGCTTCATTCAGTCATTTCTTTTTATTAGCCATTTTATGTTGCTGTAGCAATTACAGCCAAGTATATTTGCATGTGTGTTGGCAAGGGAAGATGTGTTCCTTGAAGAAGGTTTGTCACAAAAGAAGTGGACTTCAGAGGAATTGATACTATATGATTGTTACTG
Organism: Brachypteracias leptosomus; assembly: GCA_013401335.1. NCBI lineage: Eukaryota > Metazoa > Chordata > Aves > Coraciiformes > Brachypteraciidae > Brachypteracias > Brachypteracias leptosomus. The sequence continues at coordinate 27,001 of VYZX01022250.1, read as the reverse complement.
ACTGCATTTGGAAAAGTTACAAGGAATAAGCTAATTACTTTAACATTCACAGATTTATCCAAGAAAAAAATAGCTACACTGTGAAATGGGTGAGCAAATAAAATATAAAACATGGGAGAAGCCCTGGTAAATAGAGTAGGAGATTCTGATTACTCAGAACTAGACTGAAATACAGTAAATAAGATGCAAGATTCCTGTGGATTTAGTATGAGACTGCTTTGAAACTCCATAGGTTATGTGTGAATGCCTATCAGTCAGATGAGAATAGTACTGTTATATCTGGGAAGAAGTATAACAAAACCCATGAGCTATATAAAGGTAGTGAAAAACTTAACAGTTATTTCAATCTCAGTAAGGGTCAATCTCTCAAGCTCGTGCTCAAATATATGACTATAATGTGTCCTTACACATGCAAAGCTCCCACAAACTTCAAGAAGTTCTACCTGAACTGAAGCAAACAAAGTAACAATTGCTGGAAAGAGATTTTTTTAGCCCATCTGGAAAAAAAGGTGATGCATCAATGTGTGGGAAGAATCTGTAGAAGTGAAGCATTTATACAAAAAATCAAGAGTGCACAAAACACACTTCAATCAAGTCAGCTGTTGTTTCAGAGGTAGTGTCTGAAATAGGGGGGCAAGGCAGAAAAAAAAGAGGTAGGAGCTTCCCTTCTGCAATAAACTCTCCAGTAGAAATTACCAGTAGAAATGTTAGAGGCCTAGAAAGCTCACACTTTATTTATTACCATTAGCAATGCACCTATAATGGCAAAATAATACTCCTACCTAGAATTGTTCTCAGAAGGGAAGTTGTATATGTCATGTCATCGGAGACACTCAGCATGAGATAGAAAAGTCACATTAAGGAACATAGGAGAATGAACTTAACAGGTAGGGGAAACAAGAAAAAAAAAGGGAAAGGAGAAGGAGAAGGGAAAAAAGGAAAAGGAAAGGGAAAAGGAAAAGGAAAGGGAAAAGGAAAAGGAAAGGGAAAAGGAGGAAAAGGAAAAGGAAAAGGAAAAGGAAAAGGAAAAGGAAAAGGAAAAGGAAAAGGAAAAGGAAAAGGAAAAGGAGCTATGCAGACATCAAGGTCAGTGAAAAAGAAGCGAGAAGAGGTGCTTCAGGCACTGGAGCAGAGATTCCCCTGCAGCCCATAGCGAAGACCATGGTGAGGCAGGCTGTCACCCTGCAGCCCGGGAAGGTTAACGGTGGAGCAGGTATACACCTGCAGCCTGTGGAGGACCCTACATCAGAGCAGGTGGATGAGCCCGAAGGAGGCTGTGATGCTGTGGAGAGCCCACACTGCGGCAGGCTCCTGGCAGAACCTGTGGAACCATGGAGAGAGGAGACTGCACTGGAGCAGGTTTGCTGACAGGGCTTGTGATTGTGTGGGTGTAGTGGGTCTGTCTGAGNGTGGGGGGGGGAGTGATAGAGGGACTAGGGGTGGGCACCGGGCACCCAGCCAGGGTAAACCCACCACAGTGGGGGACACATGCTGGAGAAGTCTGTTCCTGAAGGACTACACCCTGTAGAAAGGATATGTGGAAAGAAGCCACACTGGAGAAGTTAATGGAGGACTATCTCCTGTGGAAGGGACCCCACACTGGAGCAAGGGAAGAGAGTGATGAGGAAGGAGTAGCAGAGACTATGTGTGATGAACTGATCACAACCCTCATTCCCTGTCCTCCTGTGTCACTTGGGGAGAGCAGGTAGAGAAATAAGGAGTGAAGCTAAGCCTAGGAAGAAGGGAAAGGGTGGGGGGAAGGTGTTTCAAGATTTAGTTTTTATTTCTCATTACCCTACTCTGATTTGACTGATAACAAATTTAATTCCCCAAGCCGAGTCTGGGTTTTGCCTATTTGTTTTCTGATAAGGGCTGAGTCATCCCCTGTCCTGTTCTCAAACCACAAACCTTTTGTTGTATTTTTCTTCCTCTCTTCAGTTGAGGAGGGGGAATGATAGAATAGCTTGATGGGCACCTAGTTTCCAGCCAAGGTCAACTCACCACACTGATTCAGGGAGCTACAAAACCAATACTCAACAGAAATTAAAAATAACTTCCTTCCTGTTTTAAGATAAAATAACTTTTGGAGTGATCCTTTCTATTTTGACCTAATCAGGAACTTACAATGTCTCTTCTGGTGTGTTGATTGCCAGAAGGCAAAAGTTTGTATAGTTTGTCTACCCTAAGATAACTTATTTCTTTTTAATGTTAGTACAATTAAATCACACTTAAACAACATTTCAAAGTTAGAAGGTATTAGTCCAAGAGAACTAATAGAACTTAAGGGAGAAACAGAAGTGGGAGCTTTCTGCATACATAAGATACCTTCCTGTTAGGAAGTGAGAATTTTAAAATTTTGTTACCAATTTGATAGTAAACAAATCAGATAATAGTTGAGGCCAAATTAACAAAGCCTGATTTATTTGCCCAAATAAACTTCCCCGATAATATAATGAACAAGTTATTTATTTAATGTCTGGGAATCAAAACAAATCTCTGAGGTCACTTACGTTTGCAGGCTTTGTTCTGTCATTATACACTCATTAAAGTTAATAATCCTTACTGCTTGCCTGAGTTCAACATTAAATTCTAAGATGAGTTAAGAGAATGTGTTAATTACTGTTCATTACTGTAAGAGTTCATTTGAAGCTACTTGGAAATTAGTCAACAGAACTGATGGAGAGGAGTTTGGGGGGGGGCCATTAATAGAGAAGGTCAAAGGGTCAGTAAAAGCTGATCTGTCAAAAGTGAAACTTTTTGACAGTACTTGTCTTGTTCGATGAAAGCTTAATGGGAGAAGATTTCTCAGTCCCAGAGATTCATTCCTGCTCATATTTCAAAGATCAAGTCACTTCTTGAGGTAAAGTGACTTAATGGAGTATGAGAGACTTTTGGTTGAGTATCTCTGCTTGATTTGTGTTAGGTATGGAATCTCCACAAATTCTCCTCTCTTCTGGGCGTATGCAATAAGCAGCAGCTTTTGGGCTATTTTGTCAAGCGCTATTTTCTCTACAATTTTCATTAAAATACTTCAGAAGGATCTGAGTTCCTCCCAATAAAGAGAGATCTTGAAGAGATGACAAGGATTTTAAGTGTCTTCTTAAGGGCTGGTTGCAAACCTGAATGAGAGATGGATTTCCCAGCTCACAAATTTTCTTGGTTGGTTTTTTTTTTTTTTGGGGGGGGGGTAAGAAAAGTGTGTGTCTTTCAACAATATGAATATTTAACTGTAACACATTCCTAGTCCCCATCTGTCCATCTGTCTCTCATGCACAAGAACTGAGTTGGAGGTCAGGAACTTTTTGTTACTTGATGCACTAAGAAAATGGAATGTGAAAATGAATACTTTTTCTTGCATGGATTAGTTTAACATGCTTCACCAAGATATGGGAAATACCTCACCCAAGATATAAATCAATACCTGACTATACCTGCGGAGACTCAAACACCTATCTCCAAATTTCCTGGTCAGGGATACAATACTATGAAGTGATTTGGGATGGAGTGGAGGACTTATTGTATCCATCATTGAAGCGTTTTAACTCTTTAAGAAACCTATCAAGATCTCTTTAGAGAGATGTGAGTATGGTGAGAGAAAGTATGGAACTGGAGCCTGCATATTTTAAATGAAACATGTTCCTGTAGATTATTTACACATTTTACATCAAATGGTTGCTGACTGCCTTATGCATTCTTTTTCTGTACATGAAGACCTCTGTCGGTTTTCAACTTCACAGGTTGGCTATAAAAGGATCATCTCTCTAAATAGGAATCAAATTTGATGGAGATGCCTCATTCGGGGTTATTAATTTTATTATGTTTTTAGGTCTTTTTTTAGGATCTGAATTTAAATTATTTGTGCATAATTTAAGACATAGAGTCAGGAAGTCAGCATGTTCATATCAATCCCATCTATGCTATGATCTAGCAGACTGAGGGCAGAAAAATACTTGTTCTGCCCTTACACTGAGCAGCATCCCTGAAACTATGACTGTGTTCCTCAGCTTTGTAAGATGTACTGAACTGAAGTTGCTTTTTTCCTCTTTAATCCCAATTCTTTCACCAGCTCAGTTCATGGCACAAAAATAGTTCTAAGTAAGCAGTGGTTCTTAGAACCAGCATGGGTTAAAGAGGGCAGGTTTACTAAGTTGATTACTGCTCTAGTAAAGACACCTTAATTATCACATCTGAGCATATCCAGTTCTCTACATTTAATATTTTTTCAGTTTTAATAATGCTGTATCCAAGGTAACCTGGGATATTATGTATGTATATATACATTTACATTTATATACATTAAAATACTGCTCTTCTTGAGCATAGGAACAGTGGCCAATACTCAGAGAAAGATATAAGAAATTGGAAGAGAGCAAAATAAAAGTAGCAGCCTGCTTAAATACAGGGTCATGACTGTACAGGATGTGGAACGTGGACTTATTACAGGTCATTGTGAGTAGATATGAGAACATCCCAAACTCTTGAAACTTACTGCCTGTTGAAATCCTGGTATCACCAGTGCTGGGAACAAAACTTTCATTGACTTTATGGGCTTTGAGACAGTCCTGTCAATAGAGGAACTTGATCTCAGCTGCAGCTTACTACCTTCTAGAAATAAGAAAGTACATGACAGGTGATATCAAGGTATTGCAATATCTTTTATTTTCACATTTTTTGAGTCAGTAGAAATTAGAGATGAGATATTATAAAATTAGATAATGCACATTGAAAGATACTTTAATGGACATGAGAGTGTTTAGAAGGAGAAAGACACATTCTAGAAATATGTAATTTCCTTTCTTTTTTTCCTAAATTAATTTTCCCACATTAAAGTCGGGAATTAGAAGATCTGAAAAAATGTTAACTTTTAACTAAAAATAAAAGAAAAACAAAGAAGCAGCATAATTATGAGCTAACAATTAGAAAGTTCTTAGTGCTAATGTGCTGCAGAGGTCAGAATACTCATGACTTATAATCGACATCAGAATAAAGGACTGCTAAGAAGAGCTCCTATTCAGAGAAGAGTTAGAATGCCTTACAGCTAATAGCATTTTCTTCATGCGGATGACTTTGTCAGTGAACACAATAAGCTGGTCCATTAGACAGACCTTTTCAATGTAAATCCACTTAATATTAATACCTAAAATGTTTAAAACATTTTAGTGATCATCTTGCACAGAGTTATTCTTAAAAGGCAGAACTATGTTTGCCCCATCTCACATTCAGACAAAGCTCAAGAATAAGGAAGATGAAATGATGGACAGATGGCCTTCATGCATAAAAGACTATGATGGGACAATAGACATGTCTGAATATTGCCCATTGTCAAAAAACAATAAGCTTAATCCTGCAGAATGTTCAGCAGCCGGAACAGCCATTCAATCAATAGGATTTGAAGATCATTAACAGGATAAGAAGGCAGTAAATATGAACCAATTGCAAAAGGTTCTTATTTGCATTTGAGGTAGCCTTTTAAATCTATGATTTTAGAAACCATAAATTTCCCTGTATGAGAGAGCTCCAAGTTAGCAGAGCCATCTTGGACTCAAAAAGAAGGCAGGGTTAATTTTCATCCTTTAAAACCATGTTCTACTCCTCTACCAGTTAGCTGCTGAAATAGATCTCCAAAGAGCATTTCTTTATATACTTGCTCTTGCACAAAGCAATCCAAGTAGACTTGGGACTAATCCATTGAAACAATTTATAGTGTTTTCCCAATCCCCTATTTTCAAGTCAATACACATGCAAGCATATGGTGAACAATATTCAGCAGCACAAACAAGCTCAACAGTATTGCTTACCACTTATTAAAAACATCTTCCCTGTGGAGCAAGCAAAAAAAAAATGGACCAATGAAGCTGTTGATAACATACACCATAAACTTAATTGGTTTGGCAAAAGTAGGATGTGTCTATATAGATTTCGGCACTGTGCAATGGTATTTTGTCTACAGACTCTGTCCATGTATACCTACATAAATATACATCCTGTAGCACTCCTTGTAGATCAGAGACACTATCAAAACCAAAGCAAACCATACTCTGAAGACTTGATGGCCAGGATAGAGTCAGCTGTCTCAATGTTTTCTTGTAATAGAGTTATGGAACAGTAAATCATCTGAGAGTCCTCACTGACCAGTCCTTGGAGCTAATGTTAGGAGTGTGATCACAAAAATTTGGGGGAAATCCACTAGGCTACTCAGCCATTATTTGCATCCTTCAGAGATCCCCCGTCATGATCTGTTCAACTCATATACTGATGGGGGACAGGAACAAACCGATAGAATCCTCTAAAGACAGAATGACCTTCACATGTTCCATTTGTACGTGCTCATGCAAACTTCAGGAGTTAAAGTGAACAATGTTAACCTTCTTACTAAATGAGACAGAGAAAGACAAGACATTTGGTATTCTGCTGCACTTTCAGTGGGGTTTTTCATATCATTGTGGGGACACCTAAAAGCATTAGTTAAGGTGTAAGTGTTCTGTCAGGCAGGCACAATACAAACTAAGAACAAAAAAACATCTGAATGTACATGGCACAAAACTTTTCAACTTAATGTTGTGCTTTACTCGTGAGTGAATTTTTAGTGTTTATCGCTGTTGGTGGACATATGTGTTTCCACCTTAATAATGGGGACTACAGGCACCCCTGTGTATACAGATTTCAAAGAATTAAAAATACATGATATGTCAATACATTGTACTGCAACAGGGTGAAGCAAACATGTCAGAGGCACTATCTGTTATATTCTCTGTTAATACTAAATGGCAGTATCTGTTAGATCTTTAACAGAAAATTGTATAATTTTGAATTTTTACATTTTCTGAGTTGTTTATTTTCTTTGCTGGTGGGTAAGTTTCTACATCTGAGAGCTTCAGTGGTGAAAACTGCAAGAGACTGTACAGTAATTATCTGTGAAACTGCTGGCTGTTGATTTTTTTTTTTTTGGTCACTGAAACACTATATGCAACAGCAGGACACTTTCAATGAAAAAGTACCAGGATGGGGAAAAAATGTAACCAAATACTCAATTTTAATAATATGATTGCTACTATAATCCACAATGAATGAGAAAACAGACTTGAGCAAATGTCCAGTGTTTTATAGTTAAAGCACTATATTAATCTTGCACACAGCAGATTATGGGTAACGTATTAGTTGTTAACAAATAGAATGGGTTTTGGGAAATGGAGGAGAAATATAAATGTTATGAGCAGAAGACAGTCGTAACTGCAATATAAGGACATATTTATATCCAGTCTGTTTCATTCCTGGATGTCCAGGTTTCAAATGCCTGATGCAAAGACTACCAAAATATTTATTAAATGCTTCTGTGACAGTGAAAAAGACAGCAACACTCTCCAAATGAGTAAAGGTGAAAATGAGAAAATATCTGATAGCATACTTAAAAGACTTGGTGTCTCTCAACTTAGTGTCACAGAGCCAGATTTCTCTCAGTGGTGCCCAGTGACAGGCAAGAGACAAGTTTAAATACATGAAATTCCACCTAAACATAAAAAAAACCCTTTTTCACTATGAGGGTGACCAAACACTCTTGGAACAAGAACAGAAAGAAACAGATTACCAACAGGGCTTTTTGAGTCTCCATCTTCGGAGGTGCTCACAATCTGACAGGACAAACACCTGAGCAACGTGCTCTAGCTGACCCTTCTCTGACAGTGTGTAGGACTAGCCCATCTCCAGAGTTGCCTTCCAATCTCAACCACTCAGTGATTTTGTCTACCAGTAGAGGTACCCAAAGATATGAAGAAGCCTTAGGGTGGCAAAATAGACTTCAATAGTTGGCATTTTTCACAGGATCATTGAGGTTTTTTACAATCTCAAGAATGACCTTTGGCTATGTTAAATGGTTTGAGCAAGAAATGTTTCTAAGTTCTAAAAGACAAATGGTGCCATTGGGAAGAGACAGGAGAAAGGACAGTATATACTTACTTATAGTGGAAAACAACAGCTTTGTCTCAGGCTAGCAAAAAGACATGCTTGTTTGATAAACTTTCAAATTAATATTATTAAATGTGTGACCAGAAAAGCCACGGATGCAACTGTGATCAGTCCTGATTCAATAAATGTTCTCTTTAGTACTAAGTGTATATGTTTTCCAAAGTTTGGACTTCAGTTGTTGTGCTTTAACCCCAGCTGACAATTAAGAACCACACAGCTCCTCATTCCCTCTGGTCATTTGGGGTCAGCTGTCCCAGCTGTGTCCTCTCCCAACTTGTGCACTCCCAGCCCACTGGCTGGTGAGGGGAGGAGTTGAAAAGGCCTTGACTCTGTGTGAGCCCTGCTAAGCAATAATGAACACATTCACAGAATCACAGAATATTAGGGGGTGGAAGGGACCTCGAAAGATCATCTAGTCCAACACCCCTGCTAGAGCAGGATCACCTAGATCAGGTCACACAGGAACATGTCCAGGCGGGTTTTGAATGTCTCCAGAGAAGGAGACTCCACAACCTCTCTGGGCAGCCTGTTCCAGGGCTCTGTCACCCTCACTGTGAAAAAGTTCTTTCTTATGTTTACCTGAAACCTCCTATGCTCCAGTTTGCACCTATTGCCTCTTGTCCTATCACTGGATGTCACTGAGAAGAGCCTGTCTCCATCCTCCTGACATTTGCCCTTTACATATTTATAGACATTAATGAGATCATCCCTCAGTCTCCTTTTCTCCAGGCTAAATAACCCCAGCTCTCTCAGCCTTTCCTTGTAAGGGAGATGCTCCACTCCCTTAATCATCTTAGTGGCTCTGTGCTGGACNAGCTTGGCTGCGAGGATATCATGGGAGACAGTATTGAAAGCTTTGCTGAAGTCGAGTTATACCACATCCACTGCCCTCCCCTCATCTATCCATCTAGTTGTGCCATCATAAAAGGCTATCAGATTAGTCAAGCATGACTTTCCTTTCTTGAATCCATGTTGACTACTTGTGATAAGCCTCCTTTCCTCAACATGTTTTGAGATGGTGGCAAGAACAAGCTGTTCCATCAGCTTTCCAGGAATGGAGGTGAGGCTGACCAGCCTATAGTTACTCAGGTCCTTCTTCTTGCCCTTTTTGAAGATTGAGATGACATTGGCCTTCCTCCAGTCCTCAGGCACCTCTCCTGTTCTCCAGGACCTCTTGAAGATTATGAAGAGTGGCCTAGCAATGACCTTTGTCATCTCCCTCAACACTCACAGGCCATGGACTTGTGGATGTTCAGTTTGCTTAACTGTTCTCTAACCCAATCCTCCTCAACTAAGACAAAATCTTCCTTCCTTCAGGCTTCCTCTGTGGTCTTATAGATCTGGAACCCCTGGGAGCTGGCCTTAGCAGTAAAGACCAACGCAAAGGTGGCATTCAGTAACTCCGCCTTCTCTCTATCCTCTGTCACCAGGGCACCCACTTCATTCAGCAGTGGGCCCACATTTCATCTAGACTTCCTTTTATCTTCAATGTATTTGAAAAAGCCTTTCTTATTGTCCTTTACCTCCCTTGACAGGTTTAGGTCTAAGGAGGCCTTAGCATTCCTGCATCCTCTCACAACCTCTTCGTACTCTTCCCAAGCGGCCAGCCCCTCCTTCCATGCTCTATGTACTTCCTTCTTCCACTTGAGTTTATTCATTAGCTCCCTACCCAACCATGCAGGTCTCCTAGCTCTTTTACTTGATTTCTTCCTCTTTGGGATGCTCTGACCTTAAGCCTAGAGGAGAAGGTGTTTGAATATTAGCCAGCTTGCTTTGGTCCTTTTACCATCTAGAGCCCTGTCCCACAGGACTTTTTCAAGCAGTTCCCTGAAGAGGCCAAAGTTAGCCCTTCTGAAGTCCAGGGTAGTGATCCTGCTTGTGGCCCTGTGTCTGCCACATGTGATTCTGAATTCCATCACCTCGTGGTCACTGCAGCCAAGGGTGCCCCCTACTTTCACATCCTCAATGAGCCCCTCTTCGTTTATCAGTACAAGGTCCAGCAGTACTCCTCTCCTTGTTGGCTCCTCCACCACCTGTGTCAAGAAGTTATTGTCAATGCACTGGAGGAACCTACTGGACTGCGCACACTTGGCTGTGTAGTTTTCCCAGCAAATGTCTTGGTAATTGAAGTCCCCCATGACAACCAGAGCCTGTGATTGCTACTTCCAGCTGCTTGTAGAACGCCTCATCAGCTTCCTTATCCTGATCAGGTGACCTGTAGTGAACACCCACAACAGTGTCTCCCATACTAGTCTCCCCCTTAATCCTTACCCACAAGCTTTCAATTTGCTCTTCATTGCCCCCCAGGGAGAGCTCAATACATTCCAGTTGCTCTCTCACATAAAGAGCAACTCCACCACCCCGCCTTGCCAGCCTCTCTTTCCTAAAAAGGACACAGCCATCCATGACAGTGTTCCAGTCATGTGAGCTATCCCACCATGTCTCAGTAATTGCAATGAGGTCGCGGTCCTGAGATAGCACACAGATCTCTAGCTCATGCTGTTTGTTCCCCAAACTGCATGCATTAGTGTATAGGCATTTCAGAGTTCTAATACTAGAGCACTGTCCCACCAGTGCGAACCCAGCTACAACCCCTTCCTCCTTCGAATCTAGTTTGAAGCTCTGTCAATGAGCCCTGCTAACTCCTGCTCCAAAATCCTTTTCCCTCTCTGGGACAGGTGCATCCCACCTATCCTGCCAGCAGACCAGGTGCCATATAAACTTCCACATGATCAAAGAACCCAAAATTCCAACAGTGGCACCAGTCTCTGAGCCACGTGTTAATCAGGTGTGTTTTCCACCCTCTTTCAGTGTTTTTCCCCACCACTTGAGGGATTGATAAAAACACCACCTGAGCACCCGAACATTCAACTAGTCACCCCAGTGGCTTGAAGTCCTTTTTGACTGCCTTTAGACTCCTCTCTACAACCTCATCATTACCTGCCTGGATAACTAACAAAGGGCAATAATCAGAGGGCTGTACCAGAGCAGTGACCTTCCTTTTAACATCTCTAATCCGAGCACCAGGGAGGCAGCAGACCTCCCTGTGGGATGGGTCTGGTCGACAAAAGGGTCCCTCCATTCCCCTCAGAAGAGAGTTGCCCACTACAATTACCCTCCTTTTTTTATTAATTGAATAAATCCTAAGACTTGTCCTAAGACAAGTGGGGGTGAATGACAAGCTGTTGGTGACTCACCAGATGGATCCTTGTTTCCATCTTCATTCACCTGGCCCTCAAGTCCCAAAGCCCCATACCTATTGCACAATGGCAACTGGAAAGGTGAGGGGAGGCCGAGAAGGTTTTCACTTGCCTCTCTGAGAAGGGACTTCTCTCCATTCCCCCTTGTCCTCTATGTCCCTTCCTCCTGCCTGGTGATAGGAGGGTAGGGGCTCCTCCACTTCTTGTAGAGCCTCTTCCTGCTGCCTTTGCCTCAGAGTGTGGCCCCACCAATCTATCTCGCTTTCACACTCTCTGATCCTTCTCAATCTTTCTACCTCCTCTCTCAGTTCAACCACCTGCCTGAGCAGGTCGTTTATCTGCTCACACCGCACACAAGCCGTGCCTCTGACTCCCTCTGGTTCAAGTGCCAGGCTCAGGCAATCACTGCAGGCGGACACCTGCACAGCTGCGGGAATGTGCAGGACCTCGGTCTGAGTTCCCACATTCTTCCTCACTGTGGCTCTTGGCCGTGTTGTGACCATGGTCTTCTCTCTGGCCGGGAGGGAACCAACCACTGTGTGCTGCTTCCCACACGCCCTGCTCTCACGTCCCTGCGCTGCTGTTCCTCTCCTTCCCCTCACCCGCACTGCCCGATGGCTCAGTGCGATCGAACTGACCTCGTGCTCCGGAGAGGCTCCTGCGCCCCGCCCTGCGAGCTGCAAACAGCTGCAGCGCTCCCCAGGGAACACACAATCAAGCACTGTTTGCTCACGTCTCCCAGAGGCTACTTATCACCTGACCATCGGTGGGTGGTGCTGGTCCCGCCCACGCCAGCTCGGCAGCCCTCCCGGCCTGATTGCGAGGGGCGGGGTGTGGGCCCCGTGAGTCACCGCTGGGCTGTTTACAGCTCGTTCAGATCAGGCGCCGAGGGCTCTTGGCTCCGCCCTCCGCCCACGCCACCTCAGCAGCCCGCCCACCGACTGCTGCCCCTCGGTGCCGGCTGGCTGCCTTCTTGGCTTCAAAAAGCCCCCCAAAAGAGCTCCTTGCCGGTCCCTTTTGTCGGGATTTCCCTCCCCAGTGCGGACTTAACCTACGCTGCAGCTGGTCTCCTCTCCTGTATTAACACTGTTTTCAGCACAAATCCAAAACATAGCCCTATAGCAGCTACTGTGAAGAAAATTAACTCTGCCCCAGCCAAAACCGACAGAGTAGTACATCCTCAACAATCTTTGACAGATGCATAGAATATACTGTGATTCCCATGCTATGTCTCCCCATTAATCTCAATGTGAGCTGAAAAATGGACTATACTTTTACATAAAGGTAGGGGAGATTGGCAGACTCTGATATGAACCCCTGAGAGAAGAATAAGCTTGTTTTACTTCTACTATTGTTTGGCTGAATCTCAATTTGTCTGCTTCATGCAAGTGTACATACATTGCGTTTTAAAAAGTGATAAAAAACAAAGTCCTTCTTCCAACTGAGGTTTCATCAGTGCTAAGAAGGGAAGGATCACCTTCTCCTTCCTGTGTGTTATGGGCTTTTTTGTCTCGGAATTAAGTAAGCTTTGCATTCAATAGCATTGAATGACTGACTTGCATTCAGTTTTTTGTCTGTTGCAACTCCAGTGTTTCCTGGTAGCCTTGCTGCCTGGTGAAAAAAGTGATTATTTAGATAATTAGTGTTGATGCCTTTGATTCAAATTTCCTTTTTCCTCCATCCTCCTAAGTATAACAGTCTTCACGTACTTCTAGATTTTATCTTGTCAGTTTCAGATCATTTTCTAACATATGACCATACTGAAATCTAACTCTTGATGCAATCTAAACTTGATAATAGTCCTACTTTATCAGTCCTTCTGACAGAAAAATTTGTACAAACATTCTGAAAAAGATGTCATATGTTACATACTTTTGTTTCATTGATTTGTAGTGAATGATTCTACTTTTTTTGTTTGTTTAATGTGTTTGAAAGACTAGCTCCGTTCTTAAATATATAATGAAACCTTAAATGAATTCAGAATTTCATAGAAATTGAGTGTATGTAGGAATTAAGTATGCGGGCAAAAGAACTTACAAAGCCAAAGTCACTCTTAATATACTTGTGTAGAGTAAAGATTCCCAGTAGATATGATAGCTTGGCAAAGTCTTTTTAGGAGCAGGCTTGTTGAACTTGTTAATCCTGCTGACATTTTAAACAATATCCATGTTCTGTGCATAACGTTTTAAAATTCTTTCTATAGCATAATATTCTTCTTCAGTACAGAGAAATCTTTTCATTGATTTTAGTGAACTTTTGTTTGGATCCCTGGGGGGAAAAAAAAAAATGGAGAATACACTTTTTAAGAAGCAAGGGGGAACATCTGCATGTTACAAATGCCTCCAAAATGGTAGACTGGAGTTTTTTATTAATTGTATGGATATTGTTAGCTTAAATTGATCACTGTTCTTTGGGAATACTTTTAAAGAAATATCTGTAGTATTCTCTGTGTTACAACTAGAGAGCTCATGAGAATCATACATTGATTCCTCAATAATACCTTAGCAGTATTTTGCTGACGTAGTACACTATTAACATCTTCAGGAATACTGACATAAAGCTCAAGTCATAAAGAATAAAACCTCATTTTTTCTCCAAAGCCTTCAGGGTAAGTACTGCAATGCAGTGGTTTCCTCAACTTTGTGGTATAAATTATGTTCATCTACTGATGGGTTTTTTTCCTCAGTTTGAAATTGGGCACCATTCTACTTAAGAATGTATTATATGGGAAAAACAAGAGACATACTTGTAAAGATGTGATTTTGAGATTCACACACTGCTTATCACATTCTGTTTCTTTCTCTTCCATGTGTAAATATATTAAGGTCATTAGCTAATTGAAGGGCACAGAAATATCAAGCTATTAGCAAAAACATCAAACACTTACTGAATGTTGAAACCCTTTTGTGTTTCCCAACAGGGTCTTTTTTTTCTCTAATTTGAAAAAGAGGTGTCAGACCTTTAGTGGAAATAAAGAAGTATAGGTGGTAAAATGATTAGGATGCATGCAAATTCTTTGCCAGAAAAAAAAAAGTGCATACTTGCAAAATTGCTCTAAATCCTTTCACAATAGGAAATGCCAAACAGAGGTACAAGGTAGAAAATTATAGATTGTTCCATTAAAGAAATCATAACACAAGCCAGGAACAAAACCATCTGCTCATATAAAATACTATATAGAGGACTTTAGAAGAAAAATAACTATCCATACACAAATGCAGAGTTTTACTAGTTATTGGCTTAAATCCAATTACTTGCTTTTAGAATTGTTAGTAACTAAGTCCTTAAGTCTTGATTCTTATCTTCAATATCATCCCTGAAATGATTAATCTACTTATATGCATTATAGACAGGTATTTCTGTAAAAGGAACAGCTACTCTGCCACCAATCAATCGCCAGCACTAGGTTCTTCACAATTTCCCTAGCCTTTGTGGAAGACGTGAATGGTGGGCATGGGATAAAGAACCTGATAACTTGAGATTCTGAAGACTTCTCTGTTTTCTTCCCAAAGGAGATCTAATGTCTCTCAACTCACAATTGCAAGGAACACTCCTGAACTGAGGATTCATGAATCTCCACTAGCTCTTTGTTTCATACTTCTGCTAAAATATTATTTTCTTATAAAGATTCCTACTGTTTGCTCTCATGAGAATGAAATGTAATTACCCTGTTGCAAGTCTTGGCACTGTCTAAAAGACAGTATAGGTCAGATGCTGACTCCCAGTTTTCCAGAGCATGAAAAGTAGAGTACATACTTCATTTTTAAGGCTATTCAGAAACCTACCCTATTCTACCTCTTGAAGTTTCCAGTTGCACCATTATTCTGACAATAGTGTCAACTTTTATTTCTTGCTATTTCATTTTTCTTTGAGATACTTGGTTTTTGACTCCCATGCATAGGAACTCTCCATCAAAATACAGAAGTCATGTAAAGATGCTTGTCATAATGCCTATAAAACTCTTGATACATTGAGCGTGCTTGTTTTATTGTACTTACAATGCCATAGACTGTTACTGCACTGGTGATGTACATACAGCTGATCCATCTATAGTTTGATCAAATAATCATTGAAAGTGTTCTTGGGACTGCTGGAACTTTGTTGGTTCTGAATGACCTTATCTTCACAATGAGACTCTTTTCTCCATTAAAGAAGGTAGGAGCAACTACAGCACAAGTCAGTGGTAAGCCGTAATAAATCAACCCAAACTCTAAAATTTTACTTCTTTATTTCCCAGATATGTTCACAGTCCTGAAATTTTCTAGATATAAGGTAACAAGTACAGCTTTATTTTCAAAGGGGTGTTTGGTTTAGAAAATAATAGTGTTTCTAACAGTATTAGAGCAATATTCTAATATTGTTTAGGAGTCATAGGTAGCTTCACTCTATGACATTCCTATAGGAGACTAGGCAGATTGTACATAATCAAGAAGACACACTATGCTGTACAAGATCTACTCAATCAGTCACGTACTTTAATACCTTGCACAAAGTTTGAGAAAGATAAAGGAGTGAATTTCTTCTCCCTTGTTTTTACAGAAGACAGAACCGCTAAAATACCACCTTACTGTTCATTCAAGTGAAATGAGTACTGAAGCATACTGAAGGTTAAATTTATTAGGTTGACTTTTACTTCAAACCGGCTTAAAGGTAAAATGCTGTTAGGACCCTGTGCTCAGCACATTTTTGCATGGAACTTTGTGCATTTTTCATATCACCTCAGTGAAATGGTGCTCTATTCCCATTATTGGACTCCAAGATCAATATATTTATTGTCTACAAGCTTGGTAAACCTTCCTATATTGGCTTCTATATACAGCATACATTGAAGGTTTCTATCAAGACCATCATGACTATCCATTTTTAGAATGGGAACTCATATTCTGGAGTATTACTTGAAAGCATTGGGGGTTTATATAGCTCATATAGCATAAAGGACTTTAAGTTGACAGTTTCTAAATTGATTTAACCAGAAACATGATATCTTTTCATTCAAAATGGCAGGTGCACAACTGGTATTTAAAAAACCCTAAACAGGGCCAGGATTATTAACATGAGCAATCAATATTTCAATTTTGTTTTCTTTTTCTATTTACAGAGTTGTTAAATAAAAATTTACTATGGATGGGGATTGTTGAAAAAGTAGAAATGGAAAGATTCATTAAAGAATTAAAAAGCCTCCAGAGTGTGAATGCAAGAGTAAAATGTTATTACTTCAAATTACTTCAAGCCTTTACTCCTGTTAAAGAAAGTGGAGTCACTCTACACTGAGAATTGTTAATATCTGATACCAGTTCAAACAAAAAGGTGGCTTGCATCATGAAGAAACAAAAGGGGAACGTGAATGCCATACAACTGAAAGTTATAATTCAAAGAGGTATAGACATCTTTACCAGTACCTACCCCAATCACCAATCAAGACTACATTTTACTATATTTTGCACACATGAAAGGCAAAAAAAAGAATCACTCCTTCCTCAAAAGACAAGTAGAAAATTTATACAGTCAGAGCTGGTGTGATGATAACAGACTTTATAGCCCTAACTAGGGAGAAATTTAAATTTTTTGCTTGTAAGTCAAGGCTTTTGGCCTTTTTTACACAAAAAGGAAGCATCAAAATAAGAATGAAAGAAAATGGTCATAGCTAGTGATGTAATAACTAGCCACCCCTGACAGACTGACAGGATATAAGATCCAATTGAAGTTTTGTCTCTCAGAAACAAGGTGATAAAATTATCTTCATGTCCTTGTCAAATTTAATGTAATATAATTAAATATGAGGGATTAGATGACAAAAGGGGTAACCTTGGTATTGAACTTAATTCACACTGATGTTCCTTCTTGCATATGCATTTATACCCTTCTCAGTTTAAGAATCTGAACTTTAGAAAATACTTTCTCTGATTAAGAGTTCATCTCTAAGTGGACTTTAATCTCTTAAACATACATGTTTGATGAAGATTCTTTTCAGTCTAATGGTTTTATAAAACTATAATTACACTATATTGTTATTCACTTGGTGTATGTTCCAGCTAAAATTATTCTGCAGAGATCTTTAAAAAATAGTACCTAGTTACTTCAGGGCAGAATTCTTCAACTTCTCTTGTTTTACAACTCGAGTTTGCACCAGCAAATGCCAAGCATATACTTGGTGTTATGTTCAAAACAACTTCAGGCATGACACAGTTTTGCAAAATATATTCATGAATTCTTTAGAAAAGCTGTTTCAAGACCAGGTTACTTATCACCTGAGTGAGCAGTATCATAGAAATACTCTGCTATTACTGTTACCAAATTGGTTTCAACATCTTTCAGTTGACTTAATGTATATATCCACTGCCAAAAGTCTGCCTTTTCTTTTCCCCAAATGAAGCACTATTATAGTAGCATTTTTTGAATCCACATTAGTAAAAGAAAAAGGATGAAAATTTCTGCAGTACAATATGATGGATCCCTGTCAGGCTTTCCAAGGAAGACTACTATAAGCTTTAGGACAGGGAGGGACAATGAGAAAAGCTAATTTGATCCAAATGTAGTAGATTAGAGGCTAAATGGTTCTAAAAGTTCATCCCAAAGGTACTGTTATTTGAGTACTCTGGCATATTCAAATGCTTAAAAACCTTCTTTAAATTATTATTTCATAGAAAGAGCATTTAGATATTTTTTCTGCTGCTTCACTAGGGTAGCCCTTCAGGTAGCTAGGAAAAAAATTAAGTTGCCCTTACAACCTCCTCTACTAAATATGTGAATGTGTGTGTGTGTAAAAAAAGTATTTGTTTATGTACCGAAAATTTAGGTTTATTTGAAATGTTTCTGTGCTATTCTTTTATTTTTTAATGGGTATAGTTAGTAGCAGAGTAGTAAGAGTCATTATAAAATAGTGGAAGTAACTCTGAAATCTGGTAATATATAATGAAGTTTACAGATTCAGCTTTGGAACTGTATATATTTCTTAAAAGCAATAACGATTAAGAAAATCCATTAGTAAGGAGAGAGAAGAAAAGATTAGGGTATTGGTATGGTGTATTGATTCTCCATTTACTACCAGTTATTCATGTATTTAGATGCCTTTACTTTTATAAAAATATCACTTGTAATTTCCCAGTGGATAAGTTTTTACTGTAAAGAACCTTTTCCCTAAAAAAGTTACTCCACAAAAAGCACTCCATAAATAATTGGACTTGTAAATTCTCTGAACTACTAGCTGAACAAAATACACATGAACTTGCTGCTTTTCTTTTGACCACTTAAAATGCTGTCAGAGAACACGAATTTCCCAATGAGTCTAAGAGTTTTCTGTGTGGAGCCAAAAGAATGACAAGAAGTCACCATGAAAATGGATTGGCTGCTTCTAACTGTAGAAGAAAGGATCATTCTTGCAAAATGTTTCTTACAAGAAACATTTTCAGACACCAATTTGTTCGATGAAGATCACCTTCTGAGTTCTATTTCAACTGAATGTAAATCTTACCTGACTTTAATGTTGGCTCTGCTCTGAGTACCTCCAGAAGTGAATGTTTTTCTGTGATTTTATGATATGTATGTGTTATA
Source organism: Brachypteracias leptosomus (assembly GCA_013401335.1). Lineage (NCBI taxonomy): Eukaryota > Metazoa > Chordata > Aves > Coraciiformes > Brachypteraciidae > Brachypteracias > Brachypteracias leptosomus. The sequence continues at coordinate 8,288 of VYZX01022250.1, read as the reverse complement.
TTCAACTTTATATATACATATTTTTTATTTATTATAAGTCTAGTGGCCCCTGCACAGTTTGGTGATTGTACAGTTTGGTGATTGGTGTGTGTTTTTTGCGTCAAACTCTCTTAGAAATGACACATCTTTCTTTTGAAGACCCTTTTTATGTCACGAGTTCAACAATTATGCTAACCAAAACTGCACCTATACAGGCTCTTTAATATATTCCCAAGTGCAAAACCAGGATTCAGCTTGCTTGTGAAGGATAAACTTACATGGACGTCATTATCTAAGAAGATAACGGGCAAAGGCTCAAATATTTCTGCCTTCATTCTTATTTCTCAAAATGAGTTTCTGGCAATAACCAAAGCATGCAGGAGTCTGTACATCCCAGATTCTCATTAAGTATTAGAAATCTAAATTTTTATGGCTTGAACTAGAGACTTGTAAAAGATTTGTGTACAATAGTGTCAGATACAAAACAAAGTACATACAAAGAGCTCAGACATAGTAATTACATCCAATACATGAGCAATGCCATTTATTCATGATAAATATGTTTGTCCTTAGGGGTTTGTGAACTTGAATGCCTCATTTAAAATGCAACAGTTAATATAATTTAGTCCTTTTAAATAGCAAAAAAATGTTGGTTTTTTTTCTGTATTCTTGCATTTTAAATGGTCAAAAGAGATGCTTATATAGGAATGTAACTATCTCAGAGGATTTACAAAACTGGAGATAATACTACTTTTAAGGCATATTAACCAGAAATCTTCTTATGCTGTCTCACACTGCACATCCTAGTAAAAAGCTGACTTTTTCTTTTATTACCCCTAAGCAAAAATTTAAACAATGGTACAGTTTCACAAAACTCAGCACCTTTGCAAAGATTAAATTTTCTATTTGAAACTTAAAGCAAATAGCTTTAAAGCCTCTGATATACTGCAACTTTAAAAAATAAATAAATCCCTTTTTATAAAGTTTAGTAGAAAGCAGCTCAGAGTAAAAGTCTTCTTTGCCAGAAGATAAGAATTTAAAACAAGTTCCTCCCTAAGGAATAGAAAGAACAAGTTAATGATAAACCTGAGGAGTTAAACGCTAAGTGGCCAGGTAGAATAAAATTGGTTTCACCACAAGTCATGTTTGGATAGAGGAAACATCAAAGATTACATATGTGTCAAAACAGAGAAGAATGCTGATTAAATTTAGTGGATGGCAACACTGTATGAAACAATTTTTTGAAGGGAACAGACCTGCTATATCTTTTCTTTAACACATGAGTCAGTGTGAATCTTATATCCAAACTATTATCAGGATCCCTGGGAAACAAGAGAAGCGGAATCAGTGTTAAGGAAAGCAACGGTTGGTTTGTTTTGTTCACTATATCGTGAAAATTTCTGTTTTATGGTCCAATTAACCATGCTGTGCTTTTTTGGTTAAAATTACTCCTCTGCCTTTCACTGACATCTCCAGCTTTTCTGCCTGAGAACAGTGGTCCTGAAACATTCTCAATTTAACAAGTCATCAAAATTATGGTCCCCATTATTTTAATTAAACTGTTGATAAAACTTCCACTGATCAGTCACTTGTCTTGATGGTATGATTCTTTACAATGTGCCCTTCCGGTAAAGTGCCCTGAAAAAGAAAATGTTTGAAAGCAAGAAAATCCTTTTGCTGAAATTAATATCAACTATATTACTATTATTTATTATTATTATTTCACTGTATGACTTTCTCAGAGTTAATCATTGCACTAATCTTGTCTTTTATTATATACAAGGCTTACCTCCTGAAGTGCTTCCTATTATTATCCTACTTCTGCCCAGTTATTTAAGAGAGTACGTAAATATTTTCAATCTGAATAGAGACTGTTCCAGGGCTAGCTCTGCTATCTCACCCTGGCAAAATTAGTTTTGTTTACTTGTATACAGTTGTTTCTTTAGTAAAGTGCTATTAAATCTTGAAATGTTTTTAAAATGCTCAGATTTGTAGTGACCTTGAGTGTGGGGTGTTAGGTATAAGTGTTATGGATGGATAATACCACTCATGACCACTACCTCTGAACTGAGAAGTCATTTGCTGTAGAGAACTCATTTGCCTCATAGAGAACTCATAGGCATGGGAATGGACACAGAAAACAAACCGCACACTCAAATTCTGGCTTCCACAGCAGCCTGTGTGCAGCAGCAAGAGACTAACAGGGATTTAAGAAGTCAGTGTCTGGCTTGCCCCCCTGATTCTAAGTGAACAGTGAAGAGTGACCAAATGCAACTATAAGCTTTGCATGCAACAGAATGATAATACATTTAAAAAATGTCATGAAGCGATAATATAGATTCTTGATTAAAAATACAGAAACTTTATATTTTTCTAGGAAACTGGAATTGATAGTTCCCATACTGTGGTTATGCTGTCTTGTTTTGTTTTCCTTGCAGCTTCCAATCAATATGCAAATTAAAAAATGTGTGTCGAGGGTCAGGGCAGTTCCCTAGACCTATAACAGACACTCTCTCTTAACCCCTTCAGGATCAAAGGCAGAAGGAATGAGTCCTCCTCGGATGCCAGCTGTTGAAGAAGAGAGCTTAATCCTCATGATCTCTCAGCTTTATACTGAATATGACATATAAAGGATGGAATCCCTTATTGGTGAGTTTAGGGTCACCTGTCCTCTCTGTTCCTCCCTACAGATGCAGCCTTTCACTTTCTGCACCCCCCCAATACGGTATACAGGATTTAGCAGTGACCTCGGTCTGCATATGAAGTGCTGGGGCCAGGGCTGTGGGCCCCGAGTTGGAGCTGACCATGGATGAGTCCCAACCCAGCAGTGTGTTTTGTTCCCCAAGTGGTTGCAGGCCCTGGAGACAGAACCTGGCCCAGCTGTGTGAGGCCCCCAGGTGATCATGCTCAGGGTGGTGGGTGAGGCTAGAGATATATTAACCAGAAACTGACCAGTTTGTGAGAAGAAATAAGGAACTGATCAGTTTGAAGAGAGTTCCTGTTGGGGGTGGCTTGCTGAGCTCTCTCTCGGTGGTGTGTTCCCCCTCGTCTGATTTGAGATAGAGAAAAGCAAATAGATGAAGAATGAAAGGTGAAGTTATGCTGAGGCCGTGTTGCTGAGTTTGGTGTTGGCCTGAGGAAGGAGAGAGCTAGCAGCACAGCATACCAATCCTTGGTAGTAACTTTAAACATCAAGCGTTACCACTGCTAGAAGCAGTCTGCAAAAATCTGCCATTAACTTCAGAATGTGCAGTTACTTGAAAAAGACTGAGCTGAAAAGTGAAATCACTGAACAGAATTGTTGTATTCTAACTCAAACCAGGACAATGTAAAATGTTGCTACAAGCTGACACTGATAAGTGAAGCAGTTAATAAGAATGGAAAATGCCCCTTCTCAATTTCTACAAGTTTATAGATTTGGTTCCTAAGATACAAGGGATAGTAAAAATAAAGAGAGTCAGAAAGATATCTTCTCCAATAAAAGTATATTTCTTTAACAAACATAGATTTCAGTCAAATATGTTTACCAAAATAAACCTTAGTTGGGTGGCTATGTTTATTTCCTTTCATTAATGTGAGCAATGATAGGAAAACTAGTATTTTTTATTTTCCTTCTCACCAATAAGACCTGTACAGACAACTTCTAACAGGACACTTTTTGAAAACAATCTCTTAGCCTCTATCATCAGTCACAGACATTATCAGTAATCCTGTAATGTCTCAGCACACTAAAATATCAAAAAGCTTTTTTTCCATTGTGCTACTAATTTACACTGCTTTGACAGATGGTATGATTTGGGCTGAAGAATAAATGGAGGAAAAGAAAATTGTTTCTTTCTGTGATGGGAGTCAGATAAAATCAGGGTAAGCCAAGGAGCAGATAAGAAAGACAAAATGTCAGAAAGAAAGAGAAAAAGGCTGTTTGGATAAAATAGTCTATGTAGAAATCGAAAGAAGCACAATAAGCTTTGGAGGCAGATCAGACAGATTGCTCCCTTATTTGGAATATCTCTCTTGGATGGGGGTATATATAGGTAAAATGACCAATTCATAGCTCCCTGTTGTGATGCGTTCTCATGGCAAAAAATACTGAAGGGAAAATAATAGATGAAGAGGGGACTTTTCAGTTTTGTTTTTGAGGTTTTTGTTGTTGTGTTTGTTGATGTTTTTGAGTGTTTTGTTTTTAAAAAGAAATTATTGACCCAGTGCTGTATGGGCAGGACTTTTCAAAGTTATTTTGATTCCATTTTATAACTTAAAAAATTCGTATTTATGTACAAGTCAAGTTATTTTTATATGAAAATAATTTTTAACTAAAATATAGATTTATTATATGCTTTCTCACAGACAATGTGTTTTCCTTTGCAAAAAATTGTTGAACAATATATATTGAGTTTAAGTGGAACGAATTTATATATATATTCGTATATATGATTTTCTAATAAAATATTCTGTCCCTCAATACTCTCATTTATTTAACAGACAGTTTATTTCTTCCTTTTTTTTTTTTTAATACCTTCTTATTTGATTTGTCATTCATGTCTTCCATTCTTAGAAGCCTGATCCAAACCCCATGAAATCTGCTGGAGTTTTAGGTGTGAGAAATATATGCAGGAAACTACTTTTCTACTCTGTTCCAGTTGTGTATTTCTCATGCGTATTTTCTCTTCAGGTTTGAGTATTTAATAGGATTTCTGTCTATTTGCTATGCTGCTTTTTCTGGCATTTCTTATTTCCTTTCCTGGCTTCTGTTCAGACTCTAAACCCCCAACCGTTCAACACCTTCTCCCTGAATAATTACATTTACAAGGGTCCAGAACTTCTGCATGTTAAATTAAATTTTACTCAGGCTGTCCTTGAGAAAGAAGAAAAAAAGCTTCAGTGTCTCTCTTGAAAATCAATTTGAAAAATAAAACATGTGCTGCCAATAGCTATTTTGCACCTTCAGAGCCGTATGCATACCCAGACAGCTATTTGATATAAACATCAGAGTCATTCTCCTCTGCCTATATTCTTATTCTACTGTTCGTAAAAATATTCTTACATTTGACATTATTTCTTCTGGTGCTGTGAAGATGTCTGGATTAATCAGCTTCCTAGGTACTTGAAGCTGTTACTTTTAGTCCTGTGATTGTTTTGTCAGTCCTCTTCCCTAACAATAATTTTACTCTTGCTATTCCTGATCAGTGAGTAAAGCCAATATCTACTACTCTTTGTTGCGGCTTCTTTCTCTGTTGTCCAAGGTAGCTCACTGAGTTGGCATGTGCTTTGGGCAATGTTGGTGGTTAAATTGCTCTGTTGGATTGTATGGCTTCCAGAAAAATTGTTCTCTGTAAACTGTGGAGTCAATTCTCTTTCATTACCTATTGGTCATAAATGATTTTCCTCCTTTTTTGATTTCACACGTATAAGGGGGAATGGAGATAAGAGGTGGTGGAAAGAAATAAATACCAGCGGAGAGAAATTAAATAAAAATTTCATCGTAGTTTATCCCTACAGTAATTTAAGCCTTTTATGTTTATGTTTAGTTGCATTCCTGACAGACTAGAGTGAACAATGGCTGCTGTGGTTCTTCTGTAGTGTCATGTGAAATCCTCTGGGTCGTTTGATAACAGAATACAAGACTGGTATAATTTTTCTTGTCAACATATGGTGGTCCAGCATGGGTTTGGGCAGTGGTAAAGGGGAATATGTTCTTGCATGCCTGCCTTCCATCTTCTCCAACTTGATTTGCAGGTTGAAGAGAGTGCAAAATTGGGGATTTTGCTTCCAGTAGGACTGATCTGAGTGATGAACCCTGTCTGCAGGCAAACACTGCCTGAATGCTGCTCAAAATTCTGCTGCACCTCTTCTGTCCAGGAATCCAGTAGTCATGGTTTCTGTTTTCCAAAGGCTGGATAAATTGAACAGAAGAATCCTGCTGAGAATGTCCATCTAGTTATAGGATTTGTTTGTCCTCACATTATGAAAACTGTTTCTTGCCTCCTTAAGAACATTTGTCAAACTGTGTGAGCCCATATAACTGATTTGCCTTTTCCAGCAAATGGAAAGTCTTTATTAGTTGCCTCTATTTCTGTCATCCATGTATTACAAAGGTAGCTGTTAGAATTCAGAGCTCAGTAGGGTTTTTTGTTCTGTATTTGTTCTGTTTTGTTCTTTCTGTATATGAGATCACATCTCATAGATCTTTTCTGCAAGTCTGGAAAAGCATGGTAGCTTTAAAAGAGCAGAAGGTGAAAACTGCAAAACACTGAGCTCAAAATAATACAAATAAACAGAAGTGATTGCTGGATGCTGTTAAGAAAAAATGGATATTCTTATTAGAATTACTTTTAGTTAATAACACAGCCACATTTCAGTAACTATCTTTTAATAGGAGGCAGTCAGTCTTTGGTCATCAGTACTTCCTAGCATTTTATCGTTGCATGAGATTTCTGTAATGGATTACTATTTCTTAAAACTGGTGGTTTGGGTTTTTTCTGCTATACTTAAAATTCAATAAAATGACATTTGGCTACATCAGGGCTAAAAGGAAAACCATTATGACACAGTTTAATGGAAACACATGTCTTCCAAGAGAGATGAAGGATATTAGTCCCTACATGAATGTTGTTATGCCAAAATCCTTGAGTTAAAGGCTCAGAAGCTTCCTGTCCAAAGATGCACAAGAGACCGATAGCAGCATGGTGAATGAGATCTGGAGGCAAATCCCTAACTTGTAATCTAACTTTTCCTTAAAGATCAGTTGATGAACCAACAAATGAATCCATATCCACCAATGATAACTGGGAGCATGAACAGTAAATACTGCTTGTTCTGCAGAATGTTTGCTTATACATGTTTGTGTGATATGATGCTTACTAGGGATCATGCTATCTTTTTGGCATATTCTGTGTAAAAAGTAAACAAATACTTGCATCCTCAGTAAGATCAGTCCAATAAAGGAAGAGTGATGTGACATTTTGCAGTGCTTTATTGACTATACAAAAAGTGACTGTGCTTTTGTCCTTTGCATAGATTCACAGGAGAGAAAAAACATTGCTCTGAGCCTCTTGAATCTCAGTAATACAGTGCTGTCAGATCAAAAAGTTAATTCTTAGCCCTGCAACCTTTTTGCTACTAACATTGCACAATAAAAGGGTATATCTGAGGAAACATGGCTAAAATGTCTAGATAGCTTTGTATGTACTTGAAGTCCTACAGTACCCTCCCCCTCTTATCATATGCCTCTTTATACATTTAATTAAAATACTCTGTCACTGTTCTGGCATAAATGGTAGCTTGTGATATAGCCTCTGTCTTCCATTACATAACATCTCATTTGTCAATCAGTAATAACTAAAAGTATCCTCTACAAATTTCATAGCAGAAAATACAATGCATTGCATATCACCCCTATCTTCAGATTACCCTTTCAATCAAATGCTTTCCAGAAGCAAAGTCATAAGGACAGGTCTCTTCCAAATCCTTAATTCTGATAAAGGTTTTACATCTGTGACCCTAAGTTCATAAGGGGAGGAGGGGTGAACACAAGTTGGACAAAAAACTACCAAGCAGTCCTCTAACAAATAAGTATGGAGCAAAGTCACGGTTAGCAAAATTTCAAAGCAGATGATCTAGCTTTTAATGGATAATGACAGTGAGTTATAACAGAAAATGGAAGGTACCTTCTTGCAGATATATTTTATTGCTTATATTTGGTTTGCAAGGTTTTGGCAGTGAGGCGACAAGAGGGGGGGCTTCTGTGATGAACTGCTAGAAGCTTCCTCTATGTCTGATAGAGCCAATGACAGCTGGCTCCAAGATGGAGCCAATACTGATTGAGGCTGAGCCCATCAGTGATAGTTGTAACATACCTGTGATAACATATTTAAGAAGGAGGAAAAAAACCACCACACAATGGCAACTTCAACTGAAAAAAGGAGTGAGAATATGTCAGAAAAACAGCTACACAGACATCAAGGTCTGTGAAGAAGGAGGGGGAGGAGATGGTCCAAGCAGATTCAGAGGTTCCCCTGCAGTCCATAGTGAAGACCATGGTGAGGCAGGCAGTCCTCTTGCAGGCAATGGAGGTTGAATACAAGCCATAAAATATCCACCTACATCCATAGAGGTCACCATGTTGGAGCAGGTGGATGCCTGTGGCTGAAAGACTACACCTTGTAGAGGGGACCAATGCTGGAACAGTTCACAAAGAACTACAGCCCATGGGAAGGACTATCTTCTGTGGGAGGGACNAACTACAGCCCATGGGAAGGACTATCTTCTGTGGGAGGGACCCCAAGATGGAGGAGGGGAAGAGTGTGAGG
>VYZX01022246.1:0-16192 GCA_013401335.1 Brachypteracias leptosomus | reverse complement strand
ACGTCTTTCAAACAATGCTCATAAAGTTGAAACTTTCAGGAGGAATGTGAAAATTTGATTTTCTACTGTAACAGATCTTACATCTAAAGGGTAGATCCTGAATGCAAATATTGCCTACAGAAAGTTACTTAAATAGTTGATCTTTCAATAAAATTATAGCCTTACTTGAGATCATAAACTATCCAATTCCCCCTTCCTGCTAAGTCTACATACATTTTTACCAGATAAGGTAATGGACATACCTATGGTATTTTATTTTTTCTTATAACTCTGTCAAAATTCTGCGGTTCTTAAAGAGAACTGTAAAGCATACTGTAGTAATAGTCTCCGTGTGAGTTGCAGGACTCGTAAATAAATCAGATACAGAACTTTCATTAAACATGATCAATTTGCTGCATGGGAACTTAAAAAATATCACATAGACTTTTGGATGACTTTTCCTGATATAGATTTTTTTAGGTAAAATATTTAAAATGTAAATTTAAAATAAAGTCAAAATATAAACACTGTTAGGGAGAGTTTCTCAATAAAAGGTCAATATTTGTTATTAATTCAAAGATAAATATTTATAATTTANAAGACTTGGGTTTACTGAGGGACCTTAGTCTCTTCATTATTGCCTTCAAATAACAAACAGCAGCACATTATGTCATGCGTTGATACCCTTGTTCTGCCACTTCCTCATGTTCAGAGTCATATCATTAAATGAACCAGTAGCGCAGTTTTTTTCAGGTAACACTGAAATGCAGAAAAGAATAGAGGGTCACATTCAGATTACTCACAATGNCTTTTTTTAAAAAAAAATAAAATACAAGCAATTATGAAATTTTAAAACAGAAATATATTTTTATTAAGTTTCCAAATCCTTTTTTTGGTATATGAAGTCAAATAACACGTCTTTAGTTCTTTGCTCAGCATGGCTATAGAAGGCCAAATACTTCGCTTCACATAACAGATGTTTAACACATACAGTCATTTTTAAAGCTCCAAAACAACCAAGTTCTCTGAACAGTTAGAAAGATAAGAAAAATAAATTTGTAGGTGAATACAATCTTATTAAATTGTAAGAAAAGCCTGTGTCTGGATAAAGATTTTATTTTGCAGGTTCAAATATATCTTTAAGAAGTAATAATATCACTATGCTAATGTAGAAATATAATTCATATGCCCTGGAATATCTAAGGCATCTACAAAGTGGGACCTATGACACAAGCCCATACTGATGCTGCAGTTGGAGGCCAGGAGCATACTTTACGGTACATAATACAGTACTAACACCTATGTTCAGGCAACTGTCCCACTCTCTTCCTCAAATTTCTGTTTTCTAGAAGGAGCACTTAGATTTCTGTTCAAGATGTAGATACCTAGTGTCTCTGTTTAAGGCTCAGGGCAAGCCTCATGAAGGAGAATTTGCTTCACCCTTCTCCCCTTCCCTCCCTGGGGAAGGAAAAAGACCTTACACAAAGTTGGAATTTAATTTTAACAGGGAACAAAAAGATATTACGGGAAAGGGAATATACGGAGATATTAAAAGGAAGTGTATATACAGATATATACAAAACCCGATGTCGGATGGTGCAGGATTCAGCCAAAGCACGTGAAAATCAGAGCCAGTGGAGGTGTGGTTCCAGCAGGAATTCCAGAGAGGAATGGATGAGGGGAACTTCCTCTCTTCTTTTATAGAGTGTGGCAGGAAGGGGAGTGGAATAGCTGCTGCACCTGTCCCACCCCCCCAAACCTTAAACCACAACACCTAGATATCCAGATTTTTTTCTCTGAACAGGTATCCTACCATTTTTCTTCAGGCTATGTTTATGAAGAGCTACACTATATTACAGTTCATTATGCTAACCTGAATTAAGAAATGAAGGGTTTTTTCTGCTAGTATCATGACAGTCAATTGCTCAGCTTATTTTTTAACACATTTGGTGTTATCTCAAAATGTAGTTGCAACCAACAAGCATCCGCACATGAAATCAGTTACAAAGAACAGGATTGTAAAGCTAGTTGTATATTAACTCTTCAAACAAATGAGTTGTGATTAAAGGTTGATAACTTTACTGGAGGGAGCAGATTAAGACTGTAGCAGCCAGCCAGCAGTTTAATCAATTAATCAGATTTCTCAGAATACCCTGACCTTTTTCTTTTCCTTTTAATTGGGAAGATAATTCTGTGATATAAGATATGTAATTGGTCTGTGTCATGGATTTGAGCCTAGGCTTACAAGGGCTTTAAATCTACTTCTTTAAAGACAGAAATATGTTGGAATTTGATTTTTTGTGTTTGGCTTATCATGAGGAAGATGTTGATCTTGCAGTAGTTCAGAATTTTAGAAGTTTTTGCACAGTATTCATTCAGAACCCAGTGTTAATCACTCAGTTATCTTGTATAATCATATATTTGAATCTCTGACAACACAACCCCTAAAATAGCTAACTCAAAAGAATTCTTTTAAAGTATAATTTAGTATGCAGTACAAAAATATGCTGTCTTTATCATCAGGCTGAGACAATTACCATGTAGAGCATTTCTGATTGCACCACAAATTAAACAGTAAATGTAGCAACAAATGACTGATGTTTAGAAAGAGTATAGGTGAAATACTTTTAAAAAAATCTGGATACAATTATTCCTGTCTAATGCTATAATTATTATTTTATGAAGAGACTCTCCACTTTTCTGTTTTGAAGACTTTAAAAAAAATATTCTCTCTGCAGTAAAAAGCCACTAATGAAATGCTAGCAGTGGCATAAAATGCATTGTATAAAAACAACTGATGCTCTCTATTGTATTCTAGATACAAAACATACTCCATTTATGTTAACATAAACTGAAAGAGAAGCAAAATCATACAACTAGAAGAGGAAAAGGGACCTTGAAAAATCACTTGGGTCATCATCTTACAGTGAAGCCATCCTAAGAAATATTTTTCTAATCTGCTCTTCAAAACCCTGTGGAAGCAATTTTACAACATCTTGAGGTAGTCTGGTCAACATCCTCATAACATTAAAAAGAAAATTAGTATCTTATTTGTAGGATTTTTGTTACAAATTGAGCTGATTCTACTTGTCCTTTCCTACCATCTTCATTACCACTTCCTAACAGCCCTTTATAGTTAGAAGACTATGTCTTCACACTTCCTGTCACCAGCAAAGACAATTTGATTATTTTATGCTTCACACACTCTCTAACATGTTTACAATATACGTTATCCTCTTGCAGATTTTTTTTTTTTGAAAATGTGGTGTCTAAAACTGACTGTGGTATCACAGCCAAGGATCACCAATGCCAAATAGAGCTGAATAATTGTATTCCTTGTTGTAAAGATTTTAGAGATAAGTTCTGTCAAATAGTGCTTGGCATCCAGTTGTCTGCTTTGCTCCACTGCCCCATTATGGTCAACAGTAGGGTTCATTGTTCCACATCTTAGGCTTTCACTCATACAGACTTCTTTGTTTTATTTTANATCAATTCTCCCTTCTAGTCAGAACTAAATCTAAATTACCTGATCCCCTTCCAATCTCCTGAACAAAGTTTGTTCCCAACACATTTCATAAGCATGATTGTCAGTTTATGTCATAATATGTCTTCAGCAAGTATTTGGTTAAAACTCTCTGCTGCCGCCACATTCTAACTTTTGAATAGGCTAAGAAATGCTTCATCAAACTCTTCAACAAAGATCTGTAGGGATTACTGGCATTATTCCATTATTCTTGTTTTCTCTTTACCAAGGCAAAGAATATTAGCCTTTCAATTCTTAATGATTTCTAGACATAAACATGATGAATATACAAAGTATTTCTTTCCTTACCTGTCTTTCCTGGAATATCAACACTCCAAATAAAAAAATGTGTTCCCCAGAATTTCTGTGATACTAATCATGTTATATAAAGATTTTTACCAACATTTATAGATCTTCAAATCAACTTCATGTTCTTCTGTTGCATTTCGAGGACATGGTACCTTAGTATTTTACAATCAAGCTCAAGCTTCCTCTACTGTTCTCTAAACTCTGTACTATAGTAGCAGTTGTACACTGCCAAATTCACATTAGTAATCTGAGTTAAAGGCTGTTGTTATTATTAAGCCAGGATGACTTGCAGAGGCTCTACAAAAAGTGACTATAGGCTATTCTACTATTTACACAGGTGACATTTCTAGAGGAGACACCACTTCCACCAGCAGTTCTTTAGTTGAGAATCACTTCATCATTTCCACAAGTCTTTTACCTTGGATGGAGTTTACCTGCTGATAAAAAGGCCAGTATATACTTAGCTCTCACAGTGTAGAAGCACAAGGATGCTTGTTGGGGAAGATGTTTAGGGCAGGTCACCTGAACTGTCAGACAACATTTCTGGTGTTTTGTGATAATTGTGCGATTAATTCATCAGTGCATAGAATTATTGAGGAAAAATTTGGGTCATATTCTTAGATGATGTAAATTATCATTCCTTAGTTTACTTCACAGATGATATTACATAATTTGAAAACCTATTACATTATTTTTTCATATTACATATGAAATATGTAATATTTTGCAATGGTATTTGACATGTGGAAAACGAACTCCACAATCCGTAAGATTGTAAAGTAGGTATGTTTTTTCAGTGCTGGGTGACACGGGGGGTAATCCCACCAAAAACATGCGCACTGGGCTCAGCAGCTCGCTTCACATTTATACAATCGTTACATATTCATGAAATTCCACAATTCGCCTATACATATGCATGACCTATCCCCCTTTCGTATTATAATTAGTTCCAAGGGGTCATTTCCATAACCCTTCCTAACTGTGCATGCACAGTGCCTCCTCGTGGTGGTTGTGGAGGGTCGTGGGGATGAAGGCAGACAGTTCCTCTTCATCACCGGTAGTAACCTTTTGTCCTTGTGCATGCTCAGTCGTTCCTTGGCCCTTACTCAAACCACAAGGCTGGTTTCAGCTAGTTCTAGAGTCAACTTCTTAGTCCTTATCAGGAATTGTCCTTTATAAAATTGCAAGGCTTTTCGCTTTTAGTTAGTTTACACAATAGTGAGTAGACATTTATCAGCTCGATTCCTTAACATGCACAACAATTATTAAGCCACGCTAGTGTTACAAAGCATTATTGTGTCTATCAAATTTATTTAGCCCCCTTCTCTCATATTGCACAGTATTTACTCATAAATCTAAATATTTGCTTGCATATAATATAGGGCTGGACAGCAGTGACCAGGATTGCTGTTTAAAGATTTGAATCACCTCAAATTAAATCTGTCAGACCTCCACTAAATGTAGTGGGAGCGAGTCAACTCTCTATCACAAACAGGAATGATATGATGAAATATGACTGTAACATAAGAAATGCCTATTTTGTAAACTACAGAAATTAGTGCTTCAATAAACTGGATAACTCAGCATCATCTTTGTGGGCAGTTGTAGGACACTCCTCAGAGAGTGTTCACTAATGTGAGAAAAAGGTCATCCTAGATGTATCATCTTAGATATTTCACAGATCAAAGAAACTGGTGTTTCTACACAGTAAGGAGGTAGTTCTGACTCTGCCAGAGACCTTGGCTATGTATAGTTGTGTTTCCCGAGATGGAAAGCAAGAAGCAGATTATAATTATTTGCATGCAAAATTTATTTGCTGCAGAGAGAGTAAAAGGGGAGAAATAATCTGTATTTGTCTTAACGTTCAGTAAGATTGATCAAAAGAGTATCACAGAACCTGTGCTGGTGTTCATACTCTGTACCCATTTCTGTCCCTTTTCCTTATCTCTCCAACCAGTTGCATATATGCGGAAGTCGTGGTTTCAGAATGGCTACTTTTCCTCCACGCAGCTAGTTGTGTTGTAAACAGCAGGTGTTGGGGAGGAAAGGAGGTGTAGGCAATCTATTACATCCTTTAGTAGATGAAAACAGTGGACATGAAAAGTATCTGAGCTAGAAGAGACCAAGGAACATGAAGCTCAGGTATAGGAGGAGAGAAATATATCAGTGCAATTACATTATTGTGCTATCAAAGAGAAGAGGTAGCAATCTGTCATATTAACAATGAAATAATTTCAATCACTGTCAACAGATCAACCTGTAACATAGGAAATATGCGAGTGCTACATACAGAAAAAAAACCCAAACAAACCCCACAATAAATCTTTTTCTGTAATCAGGAACATTTTGGAATGGTAGTTGAGAAACAAGTAACAACCAGATTGCAGAATCAATTCTGTGAAACACACAGCCAGTTCAAGTCTTTAATAATGGGAGTAATTATGGTTTGCTGTGTTCACATAGCTATGGTTAAGATTGCGTCAGCAGTTCTGTTGTAACTCCATACTTCCACAGGCTTGTAGAACAGCTGTACATGCTGAGAGTTTTTGTTGGTTTTGTTTTACACTAAAGTTTAGCTTTCTTATGCAATTTCACTAGCAAAATATTTAACCTTATTAAATACAGAGGTTTAGAAACAAGGTATAATACAGGCTGACTCTTTCTAGCCAAAGTGTTCTTTGAACATTTATGGTAAGAAGTGAAATGTTGGTTTTAGACAATGGTAACTGAGGGCGATTGAAACTTCTGCATATGTATCAGTGCAACTGTACTTAAGTCAGTAAAACATGTACAAAGTCACTTTAAATGTATTTTTACAGTCAACTGAAGTAATAATAAAAGATTGGGCTGAGTCAAGCCTCTATGAAATTGTACAGATGTCCAAAGCAGAACCATGGGCATCTTTTTAAAATTCTGCTCTATAGAAAATAATGACTGATTGATGTAGAGATTTTCCACAGGGAAGATAGCAGATAGTTGTTTAAGAAAGCTAAAATGCATATCTTCCTAACTTCAGTAGGTCTGGCTGGCACTGAGTATGTCTTCTCCGTTACGTCACACAACAGCTGTAGGGCTGTTCTGTTGTTGCTGTAGAGAGCTCTGTGATTAATCTCAAGACTTGTATAATGGATCATTTATTGGAAGATTTGTGTTGTGTTCTAAAATACACATTTTAGAACATAGATAATAGCTGTTTTGTCCGAAATCTACATTGACTAAATGTGTCTGATATTTATTTTTAATTTAAAAAAAGGTATTCTAGTTGTATTAAAAATACCTTAGTAGTAGCATTCTGCCCAGTATTTATGTTAACCAGAATTGTGGTTAGCATAAAAATTTACATTGTATAGTTGCTTTTATCCTATAGGATCCCTGAGTTGTTTACAAGTATTAATACTATTTGTTTTAGTGATTGTTTATTTTAGTTTAAAAAAAGAACCTAATCACATGTTTATATTACATTAATTTTGCACTTTGAGACATTTCTGGTGTGCCTTGCTATTGCTAAAAATAACCAGTATAATTTAATTTCATTTTATTGCTGTTGTTTCCCATAAGTAACTGTTGAAAAATAGTTTAAATCAAATACTTCCAGCTCTAGAGTATCTTTCTTTTATGCTTTAATTCCATGCTAGCAGCAGCAGAGGCAGCAGAAGCCCTTGCTGCCATATGCTGAGAAGAGTGGGAGGCTTGTGAGTTCTCCAGAGGCTTTCTGTACCCATGCCCTCTTCAAACCATGAGAAGCTGGATATAACTGGCCCTTGAGGAGTGCCAGTGACCAGCAGTGCCATGAACATGTCATGCAAACAGGGAGGGGTGTATCAGTTTGCTTGGCAGTTTGTGCAAGAAGGGTAGCACACTCTGCTGGTTGTTGGGCTGCTGTCCTGTTCTGCTCACAGAATGCAGAGACTCGTGTATTATATGAGTAAATGATCCATTATATGAGTCTTGAGGTTAATCACAGAGCTCTCTATAGCAACACATGTATTCACACAGAGAAGTCTGCTATCCATCATATTTGAAAAGTAATCACAATCAAGTGAAGCCTCCAGTGATTGGAAAAAGGTAAACATTTCATTGTTTCTTAAAAAAAAGAAGGACCCTAGGAACTACCAACCCTGGGCACAGTAAGATCATAGAAAGATTCTTCCAGAAGCTACGTCAAGGCATATGGGTGACAGGGAGGTAATTAGAGACAGCCAGCATGGTTTTACTAAGAACAAATGGTGCCTCACTAATCTAATGGTCTTCTACAATGGAGTGGCTGCATTGATGAATAAGGGAAGAGCAGGTGATGTCATCTATCTTGACTTCTGTAAGGCCTTTGACACAGTCCCACACAACATTATTATTGCTAAATTGGAGAGATACAGATTTGATGGAATTTCTTATGACTTAAGCAGAAACTTTGAGTATTTGCTGAATCATACTGTGTTTTAAGGTTGGCATTGCTCCTGTTGAAATAGCAGTTTCACAATTGACTCTCATGGGAAGAAAATTGCATTTTTAATTGCATGCACCATTTAAGCAAAAAAGGATCTGAAAAAGCACATTCTCCATGACACTGTTTTCCACCCAGTGCCCTTCATACTGAAGTGTACTTTCTGCTCCCACTGGATCCCATTTTGATTGTCTTAAATGTTAAGAGAATTCCTGAGATTTTAGTCTTTGCCTGATTTAGAAGATTAGTATTCAGCTGCTTCATGTGACTTTTGTCTTGTCTTTCTTCTCTCACTGTGGAACAGTTCAAGTACAGAATATATGCAAAGAATATACTGTTTTATTCAGTAAAGAAGTTTATCTCAGCTGTGATGTTCTGCTGAGATTAGTTAGTTCAGAAAGATGCGCTATATTGTTATGGTGTGATCTAGAAAGTTTACAGGGAAAGTGTTCATGCTGTGGTAAAGACACAGGAAAGAAAGTTCCCCACAAAAGTTGCCCCTAGAATGGTACCGTGAGTATTCTGTCCTTTAGAAATATCAGGGATTGATTCTACATAGTTTCCACATGAAGAAGATAATCTTGTATACACCCATACTATCCTCCTCCTGCCCATCTGCAAACAAGGCTTTTTACTTCTGCTGTCCTCCTCAGTTCTCAGATCTTTAGTATTCATCAAGGCATCACATCTCCTACAACAAAGAGCTGCTGTCCCTTTTGCTAACACTCATCAGTGTTGCTGTCTGAGAAAACTGGACAGTAAAATATGAACCAAAAATCTAAACCCATGGCAGCCTTTTGGACTACTGACATAGCCCTAGAGACCTGCCTATTGGACTGTTCCTTCCATGACACCACGTCTCAAGTACTGTGTTCAGTTTTGGGCCCCTCACCACAAGAAGGACATTGAGGCACTAGAGCATGTCCAAAGAAGGGCAACAAAGCTTGTGAAGGTTCTAGAGCACATGTCTTATGAGGAACAGCTGAAGGAACTGGTGTTGTTTAGCCCTGAGAAAAGGAAGCTCAGGGGAGACCTTATCACTCTCTACAACTACCTGAAAGGAGGTTGTAGATAGGTAGGGATTGGTCTGTTCAACCAAGTAACAAGTGACAGGACAAGAGGAAATGGCCACAAGTTGCACCAAGGGAAGTTTAGATTGGATATTAGGATGAATTTCTTTACTGAAAGGTTTATCAGTCATTGGAAAGGGTTGCCCAGGGCAGTGGTGGAGTCACCATCCCTGGAGGTATTTAAAAGATGTATAGATGTAGTGCTTAGGGATATGGTTTAGTTGAGGACTTGTTAGTGTTAGGTTAGTGACTGGACTCAATGATCTTAAAGGTCCTTTCCAATCTGTAACTTATGTCATGATGGAAGCTTGACAAAACCATCTATGAGTAAAATAATTATATATAGTCTATTCATTGGCAAAATGTTACAACTTACATGAGGTAGCCAGTGAATGCCACTGACCATCAGATAGTGAGAGAAATTCAATGGATATTTGAATATCTAAAAGCTGATTGATATTTTGTTATTCTAGCTACATAACCTTGTAAACATATTAAAATAATTTAATATTGTTTACTGCAAATTTGACTAATCTCTAGTATGGCTTTCACTAACCTTCCTTATGAGAATTCCTTACAGTGAATGTCACAACATCTTCAAACAAGTTCTTTAAAGATCTTTGGCAAGATCAAGTTAATTGCCCTGAGATGCAAAGTAACACTTTGGTTTGCTGACTGGATTCTTCTTCATTGTATCCTCACTGAAATACTCCTCCTTTCTCCAGAAACACATCATTATAATCTACATATCTGCCTTAATGTGACAAAGAAATGCATTCTGAAACAATTTATATGTTAGGCATTTCCTTCTCAGCTGATGTTTTATTTCCAGAGGATTTGTTGTATAATATTACATTCATGATACTATCTTTAACTAATTCAGATGCTTTAAAAAAACACAACATATTTGCTTCATTTTTTTACAAACTGTCATGCATATCGCAAAACCAGAATAGGAAAGTTGTTTTCAATTAAAACCAGGTTGGAACACAAATAACAAAAACAAAATAAATTTGAGCATAAACCCTTGGTTTTACTACTAAGTTAACCCCTAATACAGCTATTATGTTTTACTATGGAGCCCAGTAACAAAGTAGGATATTAGTTCTGCTTAGCCAAGATATCTGATTAATTGGGATGAATTGGATAATAACTTAATTTCTCATGGATTTAATAGCTGCCATTACAGGAAAGATTGGCTTGTTGTCAGCCAATGGATTTAGCTTTCCCTAAATAGTGGTTAAAAGTCATAAAACAGCACTTAGTTTGATTTATTTTAGTAATCAAAACCATATGTGTTTTGTAAAGGTCTCATGATCTTGCATTTGATATCTGCAGATTAATATGAATCCACCAGCCTTTGAAATCTTCAACACCATGAGGAACTGTTCTTGAATACTGCTAGCATTATCTTCAGAGAATACCACTTAAATGTACCTTCACAATTTTGTGAGGAGAAGCAAAGTTTATTGAATTTCTAACAAAACTAAAAGTTATAAACAATTGATGAAGTCAGTATGGCTTTACAGCGACTCTGGTATTGGTTGCAGATTGGAAGATTTGGGCCTAAAGGTCCACTATTTCAAGTAACCAGCTGCATCACTGCTAAAATTTCCATTGACCTATGTATGTATCATTAAAGGGCTCAATTAACTTTGGGTCTATTTTATTAAGTTAAAAGGCATTTTTACTGAATTATGAAGAACATAAAGTTTGTCCTGTACTTTTGTCCTGTACTTTTCCCTAAAGTCACACAAACATTTCTCAAAAAATTATTGCAAGTAATTAAAAAAACTTCTGTTCCATGACTTAACAACAGAGATAGTTGAGTAATAACCCTATGGTTAGATAATACTGCTGAATCACAAAGCTTTTTTTTTTGAAGAATGGAACAATAGCTGAAGTTCTAAATTCAATAGGCAACTGTTCTCATGAAAAGGGAAATTTACATTGCATAATAAGAATGTAAAACAAAACCCCCAAAATTTACAGAAAGGAAGGAATAATTACCATAGTTTGCTATCTGAGAGGAAAGCTTCAATATGAAAATTAATAACTTTAAACATTCTTTTGCCTTTTACTATAATGATATCTATAGTTTTCCCTCAGCCTGAAATGTAAAATATTAATTTAATCATGATGATCTAGGACAAGATTCTAAGTGGAACATGGCCAAGCAAGAACTCTCATTCTGACTTTACAATTTTATTTCTTAAGCAAGAATATGGAGTTCTCAGATTTTAGTGAAGCTATGCATGAATTGAGTAGGTTGCTTTATAGACAAAGCCATGGAACCGGAGCTTGCAGTAGGCAAAAGAAAAGGAATTCCCAGCTGCAGCATCCAAGAGAATATAGAGTGAGTTTAGCGAGACCTTTCAATTCTAATACTAAGGTAAAAATACCATTTGAAGCTTTGAACATTAATTACTTAATGTATTGCACTGAGAGAAAGTAATAGTTGTAGAGCTGTAAATTGCCTAAAAATACTACTTACTTTTCAGTTCTTGCTCAGAAAGCATATGACTGTCAGCGACCATTTAAACAATTATGCTATACTTTAGCCCCTGCTTAGAAAAAAAAGGCAGTGGCATACATTTATGTATGATTTTTCTAACAAGGATGTGATGTTCCTGAAGTTGAACAGTTATTTTGTGGGGGAGAAAAAAAGGAATATTTTGAAAATTACAGAGCAAATATTAACAGTAAACTTACTGGAAGTATTACATTCAGTGCTAATAAGAATAGTGTTAGTACAATTTCCAAGCCACCTGCTCAGAAAATTGTTTGTTACATGATGTCAGTTATGTCACTTTTAGTTTCAGTAGTTAGGCAGACGAAAGGCAAAGAAGAAAAGCAATTTCCTTTACAAACTTTGAATTTGTAAAGACTTTTGTTTCCAGAAAGTAAGTAAAGCTGACAAGAGGAATCATGTATCTGAGTTCTGAGAAATTAGGTGCTGAAATAATTATATTTATGAGCAATAAGTTTCTTTTTGTAAGACTGTAATTTCTCTAGGCAGGGGAAGCTTAATGATCCTTTTGAATGTGCATTCAGTCTGTCCTAGCTCACTATTCACTTGTTTGACCCACATCAATGTAAGCAGCCTTTAAAAATTTTGATGGTGTCTGAAGTTTTAAATTCAAATTTATCATAAATTAAATCAATATATATCAGAGATATGAGGAGCAGGTTATGTGAAAAGATAAAAGGTTCCAGCTCTAATTCTACAGAATGCTGCAGCACCACACCATATATTTAAGTTGCCAGGACAAAAACTAACATGAGACTAAATGAAAGTTAAAAAAACCCAGCAAAGTGAAGGGTATGAACACCAAATATACTGGGTTTGATTGGGATGGAGTTAATTTTCTTCACATCAGCCCATATGGTACTGTTTAGACTGGTGACCAAGCCAAGGTTGATAACACAGGGACATTTTCATTATTGCTGAGCAGTGCTTACACACACACAGAAAAGTCAAGGCCTTTTGTGCTTCTCACATGAACCCACCAGCGAGTAGGCTGGTAGTGCACAAGAAGTTGGGAGTAGGCACAGCTAGAACAGCTGACCAAAACTGACCAAAGAGATACTCCAAGGCATATAATGTCATGCTCAGAAACAAAACTAGGGGGGATTTTTTTCAAAAGAGAGACAGTGCTTGGGGACTTGTCATTGGTCTGTTAGTGGTGGTTGATTGCTTTTGCATCACTTAGGGTCTTTTCTTTCTCCCCTCTCTCTTGCTTATTTTTACACATGAGTTTTTGCTTTCTTATTTCTCTCCCCCATTCCACCTAGGGGGTGACTGAGTGAGTTGGTGGGGGTTTAGCTGTCAGCCAGGGTTTACCAATGACACCAAGGTAAAAGTAATTGCAAAACAAAAAGAGGCAACAATTAATGTAATTTTTCCTACTCTATCTTTTAAAATGGGTGGAAAATCAATGCCAGATAACTATGGACAAATCCCAGAAGTCTTGCTCAACAACTACTTGTGCTATTAGGTCTTACCTTTTAATCTATTCAAGACTTCAACAGGAATTTTTGCCTGACAAAAGACTGAAGGACTTGACTGCAAATATAGGGAAACATTATAGATGACAATTTAAAAATGTGGATGTGATGGAAATTAGATTGCTGTCAATTTCATTACACTTAATTCCACTGACAGATAAATATTAAAGTCATGATTTCAATGACCAAATCTATGCCACTAAAAATTAAAAGGAAACATGCTTCAGCTTTGGAATGTTGTTTATCCATACCACCTAAATTTTAATAGCATTGGGTTTACTGACACTTTCCAAGATCATTCCCAAGTATAATTTGGAGAATAGCACATGGCAAAGACCATTCACGACAGACAACGTCAATAGGTCTATAGTGGTTTGTTTCTCTCTGTTTTGCATAATCCTCCAGCACTCGCCATTTCCACACTCAAATAGAAAAACATAAGCAAAATAACATTAATGTGTGAGAGCTACCGGAAATTGAGGGTATATTCAGGCTCAAGCATTGTGCAAATTAGATGCAGCCAGGCTGTGCCACTTGGCTCCTGGACTACTGGTCCCTGATCCCATGTTATTTGTCAGCATAGATGAAACTAATGCTTTCATAGGCTATTTACCCTAAGCATGCAATGTCATTGTATATTGAAATGTATAAATAGAAATATATTTTATGATTTAAGAGAAATGTTTGCAGAAAAAAATGAAAAGCTCTGATAACAGCATGACAACTTTTAGTTTCCAAACTGTACTTTCCGTAAGAATATTATATTTTTTTGTACTGAATTCACACCATAGTGTAGATTAGTATAATAATTTATCAGATAACATTAAACAATACCTAGGTGTTTACTGTTTGCTCCCTTTCTTCATGTTATAACTGCTTCATTCATTTTTGTATAGACTGATCTTAAAACTAATCTTTTTTTAATTGTTCCTACTGGCTACAACTGTAATTCTACCAGTGTCTCTATTCAGGTTACCAAAGTCATGTGTCTCAACTTGGTTTCATCTTTACTACTAGTAGGGATATAGCATTGGGTGTGAGCCAGTCCCCTTTGGGCTTGAGTAGGCCTGACTGTCCTCAAAAAATATTTCAGTTTATTCTGAATCAGAACTAGAATGTGATACAAAATGCTGAGGTAGGTGGTCTGGGCTCAAGGGTGTACTGACTGTATAGATGAGGTGACCAGCCATTTATATTCAACAATCCTTCCATGTTATATCTCTCCAAGCCAGTAAGGTCCTAGTCATTTGTAGTCATTGTACTTATAGTAAAATACTATGTACAGCAGAACAACCCTAAATAACTTTGCTAGCAATTAAACCACGTCAAAAGCTGAGAAACACTAGACTGTCTTTGAACATTTCAGAATACATTCACGATTTTACCTTCACTTGTAGTCTCATAATACAAAAAGCATTGAGACTTCATAGAGTATCAGCTAGGCTTTCAGAAATTTTCCGTATTTATGTATATGTTTCTTTCTTTCTTAGTGGTAGCTCTCACTTTTTGATGTATAAGAACAGTTCAAGACAATGGCTAGTCCAGTTCTTAAAGCAACATGTCTATAGAAAGTACAAAGGGGAAGAGCACAAATATGTTTTGCTTTGCAAAACCTGAATACAAATATCTCTTTGTCTACTCTCTCTTATGCAAAATCTTGGTAGAAAGTGAGCTATACTTTTGCTTGGCTGCTTGTCAAAGTTTTATTATCAGAAACATGTTCCTTCTCCTTTCTCAGGTTTTACCTTTGCTGTACCACCTGCCAAACTACCTGTCAATTGGTATAAAATGGCTGCAGATAAGCCATAGATACATTTTAATGATCCTAGATCACACATCTGAGTGTAACTGAACCTTTTCCTCAGATGCCCAATTGGTCTACGACGTGGCTGGTTCTGTTTAAGTAATGTAGGTGGTCAAAAATTTCACTCTTCCTATTGCTACTCTACTGATTTGTAAAAGAGAAGAGCATTCATACACCCGATTTAAATGTCAATGGCTCCAGTAACAGAATAAATGTTTCTTACAAGAAACTCCTTGAGTATTTTGAATGCTAATATATTATTAGTATTATGATTATTTCCAGTTATTGTTTACTTAAAGGTCTGTATTCCAGTTGATATCCTGCTGACATTTCTTTTTGTAGAATGCATTGTTTTTTATGAAAGGAAGCTTTTCTAATTACGTTTGGAAGCATTTAGCACAACCAGTAGGAAATTCCTAGGAGAGGAGAGAATTGAGCTACCAGACCTAGATCAGGGTGGAGATACATGCTTGTCTCCACTCAAGTTTGACAGATGTGAACTTCATTCTAAAGCTTGGCGAGTGCACTCACAGAAAATTCAAAGGAGGATTTTCCAGCTTCCCTGATACCAAAGTTGTCTGGGAGTGCCTGAAATATGGGTGAGCGTTGCAGAAATCTTTATTTTACTGAATATGAGCAGGAAGGAGGGTCCAGTAGCCCTACAGCCTCCTACAAAACTGTAGCATTTCTCATTCTCTTGTGCTGAATATAGTCCACCATGTTCAATAAATATTGATTTGGAGCATGGACTTTAATTTCATTATTTCACATGGATGCATAATCACTACTGAATTGCAGTATTTGCCTGCCCCAGTGAATATTTAAGTAATGGAAAATGCAGTAACATCAACTGGAACCACTGAGAGCAAGCTGTTCCAGAAACTCTTATGAAGCAGTGGTTAGGGGACACTTATTACTAAAAACTGCATTTCAGTGTTCTACTTTAAATCAGATAGAAGTCAGACACACACGAAGGCGTGTCTGGGATGGGCATGAAGGCAAGTGTCTCACAAATTCAGAGGAATGAAGGAACCAATTAGCTACTGTTGTGGTTTAAG
>VYZX01022245.1:30120-58526 GCA_013401335.1 Brachypteracias leptosomus | reverse complement strand
TGACCGGTACCCCTGCCCCCGAGCCCCGGTGGTGCGGTTAGCGAAACTAACACCATTTTACAAGGCAAGTCGCCATTCTTTGGGAGCGAGCGCGTCACGTATTCGTTCCCGTCATTAGCAGGCCCTGAAGGTCCTGTGCACCAAGTAAACGAAGAGATTCTTCCTCTCCCTACCAGCCTCAACGTTCCTGGACACCAGGTGCATCGCTCCTTTCCTTAGCAGCCTGGAAAGTCCCAGACACCCACTGACCTGGTGGTGTTGATGAGCCCACCACAGAAGAGGGAAGCGTAACAGCACCCTGAGCACTGTCTGTAGAACCAAGCAGCTTCAAGGTGAAACTTGGACCAGAACTGCTGCTGGACAGGGAGACTGGGATCTTCCAGTGGCCAGGGACACCTCTGCCATCATCTGCTTCCTCCAAGGACTGAGGGACTGAGTCATATTTGATATGATTTTTGAGTCTAGATTGACTGTTATATTGACACAGCAAACAATGTATTAATATCCAGTACAATCTGCAGAGGGTCCAGATAGTTAGAAATTGTAAGCTAAGTTGTGTTACAAAATTGTGTATTATGCTACTTATAAATTGTACTACACTGGTTCTGCTTGTAGAAATCGTGTGCTATTCTAATCGTACATTCTGTGCTATACTGTTGCCGAAATTTGGTAAATGAAGAACTCTCCAACACTTAGTTTATCATTAGAATATTATTCTATATAAATAAATAAATATATATATATATATTCTATATAAATAAAGCCTTAATTGTACCTACAATTTAGTGCCATCGTTGTTCTGCCAAGGATCTCTAAAAGAACCTGTCTGTCCCCTCCGTGTCAGGTGACTGGTAGAAACAATTAAAGAGGTAATGCTAGCACTGGCAGCTTACCCCTAGAGTTATAACCAACTGACAGTTCAAGGGGTGTCTTCCTTCATGATTATACTTAGTTGAGGCTAACCATTCAAATGGTGAAATTCTTGAAAAAAAAATCCTCTACATCTGTGTTTGGAAGAACTTCCTCTGAATGAGCAATTAAATGAAATTGAAAGAAAAAAATAACTTCTATGTATAAATACAAAAGATAAATATAGTTTCAGTGGAGTACAGTTCAGGAAGATCTGCAAAGGCCGGTTTTTTTCCCCACATCCTTTCATGCTGTGTTAGTCACTTGCCCTGACTCTCAACCCTGCCAGTGACTGATATCTCTTGAGAAAAGCTGGCTGCAAGGGGCGATACCATGTCGCGTTTGACGACCTGCCAGTTGCAGGTCATTAGCAGCTGTGGGCGTACAGCTGGCACCATCGAGCCCCATTCAGACATGGAATAGGGAGGACCAAGATCGGCTAAGTCCACAGAGTTGTGTCAACAGCAGAGGAGGACAAACGTGACCCATTACAGGGCCCAGAAAGTCTCCCTGGGGACCTGTGAGCCAGGCTAGCCCAAACACAGCTTTGTCTCAGCAGATTGTCTCCACAGGCTGACACGGGTCTCAAAGTCAACAGCCTGCATAACCCTGTGAACGACTGTGACCCAGAAACAAGTTCACAGATGTATTATGTATTTGATATGCAAACCGGCCATCACCTGTGCAGGAAGAGGTGGAAGGAGAGCAACATTCTGTCAGCGACAAGAGAAAATGCAGCCCCTTCAACAGAAACTCAAATCTTATTAATCTGGCTTTAGAAAGCTGTGTCAAGTCATGGTGGGACTGAAGCTATTGTCTGAACAACTCCAAGACAGTGTGGTTATGCTACATATGCTTTGAAAATACAGAACACTGCAAGGAAACCTGCATTACCACTGTGCAACTACACATCAATTTTATTTGTTTATTTTCAGAAATGGTCTTCGATGTAATTTTTATAATTCTTATATTTGACATAGTTGTTCCATAAGTGAGAAGGCCAACAACAAATAACAGTGTGAAAATAAAAATTACCTAGAAGCAGTGATATTAGGAAAAGTGTCTGGTTTACTGTTTCCAAGTATTACAAATGGGTTTTTTCTAGCTCTGAAGCAGTAATACATATCACTGACAGTGTTTAGCCTCAGGTGCTGAATTTTACAAATAGAATGCAATTGTTCAATTGTCTTCTTATAGCTAATTTGGATTACTGGACAGTTTATAGTATAGCAAATCCAAGTTCATATTTAAGCATATGTGATGATAACTTGAAAAATGTGTTACTGGTGGATGCTGAAGCGTATTGTAAAATGTGTCTAAAAGCATGATCTACTTTATTAATATTACTAATACATGTTTGTATAAGTACCTGAAAATTATAAATTAAAACTTTGCAAAATAGTAATTTTATTTCTAAATGTCTGGATATCTGGATATCCAGGAAAGTATGTATAATGCTTTCCAGGACAGAGATTTATTTTTTAATTGCATTTTTTATTTTTTCCAGAACTTCTTTGAGAACAATCTTGGCCTATTCAGTCATAAATACGTGTTTCTATGTGAATTAGTGACATTTCACTAGAGTTGAATACACTCTGTTACGAAGATTGTAAATCCTGTTGTACCTTTCGTATGGCACAGAAGTTGTTGGTTCACCAGTGAATTTTAGCAGCATTCTCCTTGTGTTGCTTGTGGTTGAAGGTTTTTCATAGGATCTATTAGCCCCAAGTCATTACATGCACAGTATTGCATAGAGGCAGGTGCCTAAACATAATTTGCTGATGCTTTAGCTATGCTGACATAGCGGGCAAGTCATTCTGTACATGAGACCCTTTTGTGTACCTTTACATATTCTCCTGTATTGCTCCTTCCCAGCATCTCACATGCAGCTGCTGTGAATGTGACTTTCCCTCCTCTGACCAATGTTGTCCGGTCATCAGCTTCCCTTTGGCTCCACATAAGGAATATTTCCAAGGCAGTTTGTTACACGTTTTGCACAAATTTGCTTGAGTGGATGTAATTGTCACTGCCAATATACTGTGCCTTCTGTCTAACAAATCCAGGTAAGTCTTTTTTATTTCTGAATAAGAGCATATGTAGTAATTACTGCTCATTCCCATTTCACTTAAGAACGAAGTACGGAAAACAGCTAATCAAGCTGATGAGCTCAGAACTCAGCACACACAAACAGCTATGTAATATATGTTTAATTTGAAATGTTCACAATGCACCCAATTCACATGCAGGGGAGCACACGAGGCTGCAAAACACTTCCTACAACTCAACATTCTCTGTGAAAGACTAGCTTAAGAAGTTAATGCCACACATATGCTTCGTCACAAGAGAAGAGCAGACAGACTCAACAGCTTTGCAGCATGCCACAAGTCCTTCTGATACTAGCCAGTTCCCAGTTATTATGTCTCTCAATTAAAGACTATGCTTAAGAAATGAACAACTTCTAAGCTGTGCAAATAGCAAATCTCATTAATCCTCTATTATCATCATATCCCTTCCACCCTTTTAAATTCATTTCCTTGGGAAGATTCATTTCCAAGGGAGTTTCTGGAATAACAGGGCTGTTGCAGTGGAGTTGATCTGTGTTATACCACAAGTTCATTCGGACTGTAAAGCCAACGTGTTTGTCAGCTGGTATAGTTCAAATTAGAGGCATTATGCCACTTCCACCTATGCTGCTGGGGTCAGAACACACCTTGCAGAAGGCGGTGTAGTAACCTCTGAAGTCCACTGAATGCCAGCAGCAGTTTCCATCATCTCATCCATTACTAGTTAGTTTAAACAGCTTCAAAAACCCATGGCCATAGCTGCGCCAAAAGTACATTTGCTTCAACTGAGGACTGAGACCATTACTTTAGTAAATACATGCTCAATGAATTTTTGTACTACTTTGTTTATCCATCTGTGCAGTTGGAATATAGTTTCATTTTTATTTTTGATAAAGTGTGGAAATGATTTAGTCTTCAAATTTTATCTTTTTCTTTTTTTTTTTTAAAAAACTAATTTAATTCATCCTCCTTAAAAGGTACTCCATAAATAAGATTAGTTTTTGAATAAAAGTTAGTATTGTCTCCTTAATTTTTATATATTCAGTGGATAAAATTAACCTCTGTACAGCTGTCTAGCACAAAGCTAGGCACCATCTAAGTGTACAAGAATGAATTTCCCTGGTTACAAGCATATACATTATTATATGTAGTGTAAACTTCTTGACCCACTTTCTTATTAGGAGATTATCACCAGTCAAAATGATCTTCTACAAATATACCCCCAAGCACCTAGAGAGTTGTTCAATGCCACAAATACAGGTAAGTAACACAGGCCATGTGATGGGACAAGTATAAAACTGCTGCACAGTTTGCAAGATACCTACCAAACACAGTGAATCGAGTTGGAGCTGTGTTTTGTTACAGGAGAGGCTCCATTACATTGGGAGGTTAGGTAAAGGAGGAAGGAGACACCAGGCAGAAGCTGAAAAGAGCTGGAGGCGAAGTCCTTTCCCGTTTCTGCCTTTGTACTATCTCCACCAGGGCGGATTCTGATTTCATCTATGCTTTTGTGAAAATGAAGTAGCCCACTGGGATGTGGTGGTATAAAATCAGAAGGAAACCTAGTAATTTTCAACAAATTTATAGTGACAGTAAAATTACAGTTCAACCTGGGTGGAGAAGGCAGCAATGGTGACTCCTCAAATATTACACTATGAAGGAGTGTAAATTATAAGACAGATCTCTCATACTATTTGAGGGTTAAACTGTGCCTCTAACAA
Organism: Brachypteracias leptosomus; assembly: GCA_013401335.1. Lineage (NCBI taxonomy): Eukaryota > Metazoa > Chordata > Aves > Coraciiformes > Brachypteraciidae > Brachypteracias > Brachypteracias leptosomus. Next base: position 53,833 of record VYZX01022245.1, on the reverse strand, counting down.
ATGCTAAAATACAATTTAAAACTTTTTAGCTAACTTGAGGCTTTTTTAAAAGCATTTTTCTCCTAGCTTAGACCAACTGTTAAATGAAGAGCTGGAAGTAGTGAAAGAAAAAGGGATTTATGTGTGTGCATCAAAAGGAGAATATATCCCTCTGTGAATGATTTCCATGGGTGCACTACCTACAAATGAAGAGATATGTGATATAACAATTCATTGTTCTGACACACATTACAATCATGATGTGCAGTTTTTAATGCATCGTGTTACATTAAGCTTAGCCCATGATCTAACACCATGTAACATAAATTTCTGTGAAGGAAGTAACATAACATGATACTGTCTTTTACAAGACACACATGATTTTTTCAGATCACCTACTTTTTATCCATGAATGCCCAATCCAAAAATCAAGGTGGCAGACAAAAGTGGAGTGAATGAGTATCCACAAACCACAGTATTTATCTTGTGTAGTTTTGCTCATTGCTACCTATAGTCAATGACTCCAGTCAATTTTTATGTTGTAATGCATGAGCAAAGTTGATGGACATATTTTTTTGTCACCCCTAGTTAGATTTTATTCAGGGTCAATCAAGGGAGACTTGACAGCCGTTAAGACTGTAAAACACACTGAGAATCCTCTTAAGTGCTTATTTCTCAATAGAGAGAAAGGCTTTGATTATGAAACTGTCACTCAACTTATTTTGGCTGCTCACTTTTTGTCCTACCTTGGAGGCAGGTTTGTTGTTTTAATTGATAGTTTATTTTAAAATCAAAATATCAATATAAATTATTTTCATTTGCATGAAATAAAATTAATTATTGATTTCACAATAATTGGATATAATAAAATCTCCAGCAAAGGATCAAATTCATATCTGACATTTTAAAAGCCACAGAATAAAACTGCATGTGATCAGTCTCTTTGGAGAAAAAGAGGTAGATTTTATATGTTTTTATATAAATATATATTTGCTTATAAATCTCCCCTTGAGTTATTAGAAAGATTCAGGATTTTTAAAGACTTTTATATAAATATCTTGAAACTGGTTTTCAACGCTTGCTTGATTCCAAGTTATTAACTTTATTTAAAATTTAATCCTTTCTGTGGTACAATACAAAGCAAAACTGTGAAACTCATGGACATCAACTGACATCTGTGTGGGTTTGACTGCTCACATGCTTCAGTGCAAAGTTTAAATATCAGCAAAGGGGATTCCTCCTTTTTTGGCCACATCTGAAAACTGCAATTCTTACCAGAGACTAAACACCCAGGACAACATTCTCCAATGAAGAAACAATCTTTGCCAGTGCTTAGCAGACAGGAACATGTTGGTAGCACACAAAGGTGGAGGACTGCAAACAGCTGGTACCAAATAGGCACATCATTTTAATATAGCTTATGATGCTGCTTGTGGTGTTCTGAAAAGCTTCTCATGAGTCAGTAAAAAAAAGGAAAATAGTTTTTATAGACTATAGCATGAAGATGAAGCAGCATTTAGGAAGTTTAAGGGAGATAAAAAATGTATGCTTTTAACAGGACAGTAATCTTTATTGGCAGAGACAAACATGCTATCATGATACAGCTTAACACTGTAAAGCAACTGACAAAAAATCACACTAAGTTGTGATTAACATTTAGCACTTTACAGTATCAGTTTAGCACATTTTAAAGAGTTCGGAAATTAGTGTGTTGCAATTGGTTAATTATCATAATGTAGGAGTTCCTGGTGAGTTCTTGCAGAAACCTGTTCACCAGGCCTAAGCTCTTTGCTATATTTATTTATCACCTGAGAGGAAGTATAAAATATTTGATAGTAAAACCTGCTGCTGGCACAAATGTTGTTGACATTGTAAGTAATAAGAACAGATTAGTTCTGTGAAGCAATTCAGATTTCTGGGTGACATAAACTAATTCAAAATATATCATTTCAACACTGGAAAATTCCAGGTCATACATGTAGGAGCAAAGAATATAAGTCAGACTCACAGAGTGAAAAACTGTGAGCTGGAAACCAGTAACTTCAGCAAAGGATTGTTGGGTTGTGATGGTTAACCAACTGAACATCAGCCCAGCTGTGATATCGTGGCTGACAGAGAGCAGGTATCATCCATTAATATAGTGACATGTCAGTATTATGTAGGAGTTTTAGTGTCTAGAAACGCCAGAAAGTGAGGCTCTAGCTGGAATCACATGTCCACTTGTAAAGTGGGAAAAAAGCTTGTAAGACTCAGAACAAATCTTTGGGAATGATACGGTACCTAGAAAACATACTTTGTGCAGCAAGGCACAAGAAAGTAAGTCGACAAAGAAAAGAAGGGATTTGGTCAAATTGCGATGTACACAGAGAAGGAATTTCTGGCAGCAACACATTTACAACCCACAAGAAAGAATGAGCAGTAGGATACAACAGCAAGCTCAACCAAGGCAAAATCAGGATGGAATTAAGGGTCCAAATTTTAAGTACTAAGCAATTGGCTACTGGGAAAGCTGCCAATGGGTAAGGGAGATTGAGATGTTTAAGATTGTATGGTTTTCTGTAATATATGCCTCAGCTTAACTACAAGTTAAGGCTCAGTATAGAAATTAGCAGGTGAAATCTGTGCAGAGGTTTAGGCCAGACCATCTTAGTAGTTTCCTCCACCCCTAAAATTCTGCTTGTCAAAACACACACACCTGCACTGAGGAACCAGGCTCCCATACTGCAGACTCAGCTGCAAGATCCAAAATCCACTTACCGAGGAAAACTTAAGACTGAAGTCCTGCTCCTGGACTGTTAAGGGTTTTTTTTTATGAGGAAGGGTGGTGAGATAGAAGTCTGTTTACTTTTCTCTTACACCCAAGGCATTGAGGTGCTGGAAATGCTAGGAACAATTGCAACAAAATGTCACACTGTACATATTATTAAAATACTGTGTTTGCTAAAATTAGCCTGATCAAACCAGTTTAATGAGTTTTTTATATTTATAGTCTTAGAAATACACATGAGCATAACACAGAAATAAGCCCTTGAAATAAGTATCAGGTACCCTTGAATTATACATTAGTAGCAAGTCTCATCTTGCTTAAATTGAGCTGAGCCACTATTAGGTGTCTAGTCTGTGCCTGTTAGGTTTCTTTTACACTGTAGAGAAACAGACATCTCTAGAGTTCAGCTCATGCTGTCTAAGCTTGGTATCTTAAACTGGGTGATTCATCATCTACAAATGATTGAATTTAGATGAGATGAATCCACACTGAATGCTTAAATTGAAAAGGTGATATGCCCCCACCTCAACTTTCTTTCAATCCTGGAGGTATTTAAAGTTTGTGGGCACTATGTTTCCGACATTGGCCATAGGGAAGATTCCCTAGGCATGCAGCAAAACACCACAGTGCTGACAATATACAGCATGCCACATGTGACTATTTCACAAATCCTATCAAGGCTTTCTGTTCCTTCGTCATCTTTGAAGTGATTATTTCTGTTGTTTTTACTCCACAGCTTAACCAAACCTGACCCAGAAGAACATGGGTCAATGCACAATTTTTCCTGCCAGGAAACCATCCTCAGTGGGAGCATAGAAAGTATTAGACATGGAAAAAAATCTTTTTCTCCTATTAATGCTGCTCCATGTTTGTTGTACTAATTCCATATGATTGAAGCAGAGAGAGAAAGAAGAATGACAATGCAACCAAGTGGTTAGGTCATCTCCCTGTGGGAAAATATTGGTATGCAAAATGGTAAAACCTCAACAAGTAGATTAAGGAGGGCTCTCAGAAAGTTCCCACTTAGCTGGTCATATTGACTCTGTCTTAAGGGACTTTATCTGGCAGAAGACAGAATTCAAGCAAGGTGAATGCTTGAACCATTGACCTACTGGGTAAAACAACAGCACCAATGTCTTTAGACTTTTAAAGAAAAGATGTAGCTGCCTAAATCTATTAGAGAGTTCAGGCAGGGCATCTTCAGTGTAAGGAGGCACCTCAAAGTACATCAGAGAAGGCATTGAAAGGCCAGATTTGTGATGGTAGATATGGTTTTCACACTGGTACTTTCTGCAGTGCCCTGCTCAGATTCTAGCTGGGGTGGTGTAATGCCCTAATATTATGACTGTACCATTGTCCCAGGCATCCAGTGTAGTTGTTGGGAATTTCTAGAGATGCTCAAAAGTTAGTCTAAACATGGTTGTGTATATTTAATTTTAAAATCTAGTCAAATTAAATGCATTAAAAAGAAAATAAATCAGATGTAAAACACTGAAAACCTCTATTAAAGCTTAGATTTTCTCAGCATTATTTCAGCATATTAGAAAGATTCTCCTACTCAGTGGCTCAAACAAAGCTACTTGGGGAGTTAGTAGAAAAAGATTACAAGGTGAGCATGGACTTGATTAAAATAGTGATTGTGCCTTCAAATCCAGAAATTCCTTTTTATACCTTTTTTTGTGACACTGATATAGGGTTTTACACTTTTTCAAATGTTTTACTGTACAGAAAAGCCCCTGTTTCCTTTGATGTTTGTTTTAGCTGAACTAGAAGGTACAGCAAATGTTTTTGTCATTTAATTAGCATTGCTCATGCAAAATTCAAAAATAGATTAAAGGCTGAAAGTGCAGGATTGTTTTCTTTTCTAGTCTAAGAATAAAAAACATGGAGAAGATAACAAGGAGAAAACCCTAATAGTGAGGGTCCAGATTTCCAAAGATCTTTTGGTGCCTGGAGGTGGAGGCAGAAGACCGGTGAGAGTTTCAAAATCCCTCCTACATATTAAATGTTTTGCTCCTATTGACTTCAGGGGAAATGACATACAGGCACTTCTGGTAATCTCATTAGCCATTTATCTGCATGTTAGACATCTAAGTATTAGCTCCTGGAAACAGAAAATAATCACTCATTTCGCTAAATAGTGTATCTTCTTCCTTCATTTAGTAATCTGTCAAGTTTTAAATAAGTTTCCTTTTTTATAAGGATGTATTTTTACAATGCTGTATTTTTTAAGACAGTTAAACAAAATTAATTAAACCAGTTTTATGCATTTGAATGGATTATTAGTTTCCACCCCAGCATATTCTTATATAAGCCTCAAATAAAATCTTCATTTAGAAAAGTATTTTGCCACTTTCTGAGATAATATGAATATAAAACATAAGCATTTCAACAAATGATAATAATTCTTGCAGTTTCACTGTGTATATTTACATTATAAAATAAAAAGATATTGCAATGTATCAAATATACATTGCAAATATGGTTGCAGACCAGCTTGTGCTAATTATTATGCCAATCAATGAGAACAAAATTAATTACCAAGTACAAATGCAAAGCAAAAATAAAATCAGCTATTTAAATCAAGGTTTCCTTCTCATTGTTCTAAATCCTGATTAAAATTGGAAGCTTAAATTACTATAAGCAGGTAAAGACCATCTATAAGATACAGCCCTGTGAAATACAGTCACAATCTCTTGAATCTGTGCTTTCTAGAATCACAGGAATTGTGATTGTTGTACCTTGTTCTCCCATTTATTGACCCAGATTTATGAAGATTTCTGTGTCTTAAAAATGCAAACAGAACACAATGTAAGCGACCTGTTCTCTGAGTTTATGATTACCCTCTACTCTGTTGCCAGCATGTCACAGGTAGCATTTGCCCATAATACTCAGAGATTTTTCAATTCTATGTAACACTTCCTAAGTAACAGCTGGGTCCTTTAAATGCTTGAGTTTAATTCCTTGATTTTCAGAACCCTGGACACATTTCTTCTCTCTGTCTATCTGGCAAATAGAACCACTCTGCTGTTAGGAAAGGGAAGAACCATCAAGTTGAAAAGAGCATACATATCATGCAACTTGTATGTATTAACCCTATGCTCTGCAAATGCTCTGCTTAAAATGTGCAGGGAATGAAGTAGATCAAATCGTAATGCAGAATAATTGATGAAAAATAACATTCTCTTCTTTTCACTGACACTCAGGCCAAAACGTTTTATCTCTTCTTTTTCTAAATCTTGCTGCATCTTGCTGAGAAAGCGGGAAGGGGTGGGGGCAGGCAGGGAGCTAAATTTTCTTATTGAGTGCATGAATAACAAGACTTGTGTGCAAAACTTTTTTTGCACCACTTGGAAAATTGCCTCATACTGCATTTCTTTGAGACTGGAAGACTAGCCTTTAAATGTCTAAAGGTTATGAGAGGCCTAAAGTAAACATTTCATGGTATGGAAACAATAATATCATATAATTGCAGTAAATACAGCTTTGTGCTGTGCAAGTGTTTTACAATAATGGAGTTACTTAGTCACTTATTGGTCTTGTGAGCAGCTGGGTTAAAAAAAACCAAACAGGTGCACTTAGGGGTACTGCTTTGTCTGAGACTTGAGAAATATGCTCGGTGTTACTACACAAACACATAGCTGAATATGATGAGATTTTCTTGACTTGATCTCCTCCATACAAGCTTTAGTTTTATATATAAATGCATGATTGTTTATTTACCTTAAACCATTTCATTAGAACCAGTGGCTGACTCTAGCATTCGCTAATTTGTTTTATTTAGTTATTAAGTCCTTGATCAGCCCCCTTTGCCCTCCAGCAATTTCCATTCCTGCTGCACAGGAGAGCCTGGTGGCCACATAAAGGCCATTTGGGCTTTCCTTCTGTGTTAACATAAGATCAAGAGAGACCTTAAAGCTGTCCTCACTGAGCAGAATATCCATGACCAGCAAAGAGCTGCTAGATTCTTAGCACATTCCATTAATTCTCATTTTAATTTGATGTTGCATCACCCTGAAAGTGAAGACAGGAGAGCTCAGGGAGGCCTAACCAAATTCCTGAGAGTTTGAAATACATGAAGGAAGAGAGGGAGGACTGACTCTGTCCTGCACAAAATACAAGGCTGAGCAAAGCTTAAGCTGCAAGTTTTCTTCACTGCCCAGCAGCCCCTGGCACAATGAAAATAAAGTCCTCTTCTCCTAGGAAGAGCTGTTCATGTGTTGGCAAGCTTCCCCAGGGTTTTCTGCAAGCAAGTTTCTGAACTCCAGGCCTGCTGCCATGCTTGAGTAAGGATTAGTCCACATCACCATGGCAGTGCTGGAATGTGAGATGGGCTGGCTCAGGGAAACAGATGGACCTGTACCTCTTGGGGGCTTCCCTGTGGGCTCTTAGAGGTCTTCACCTCAAGTACTAGCGTTACTGTTGATATACTGGTCCTAAATGCACCAGGGAAGATCTTCCCTCCCTCAGCTCCCAGGCACCTGTTGTGGGATGTGGCACAAATAGAACATAATGGTTTCTCACTCATTTTAAGATAAGTGAGCTACAACTCGAATTTTCTCTCCCTTGTCTCACTGGAGAGCTTATATGTTAAGAGCACTTGTATAAAGTTGCTGGAATACAAAGCATGTATTATTTATTATTTTCATGCTTGAAACAGTTTGGCAGAAGACAAGAAGAGATGATATTTGAAGGGAATATAGGAAAGAGAAGAAGCGCATTAAAAGATTATGAGGAACACTCAACTAGTTTCTGCCTGTATAATGCCTTGATTAGATGAAATGCATGTGTATTTATTCCATATCAGAAATAAATGATGGTGATACATAAAGATTTTACAAGTACAACTTGCAGATAAATTAACTACTCAGAGGTGGAAATGTGAGCAATGATACAAACTATGTGCCTCACTGTCATCTAATTTGCACCTTCTGTTTGTGTTTTGTGGAAAATGGCCATTGAAATGTTTTGAAAATATTTTAACAGCATGTTGTTTGGAATTTTTTACTTGTCCTTCTGCCCAGCACAAGATGTTAACAAATGTGATTTCAACCAAAAGGGGAGTCAGGTCAGTGTTTTATTTGGCTCATAAAAGCCTCCTACCACAGAATAAATGTCTTAAGATCTTTTTATAATTAAAAACTATTATTTTGCCCATTTGGAAAGAATTTGAAAGAGGAAAAGCACTTGCTGCAGATCACTAAGATAATTTCTTTTAAAAGTAAGCAATTTTTTATCTGTTCCATTTGGGGATCCTCGAGCAGCTAAGTGTCTTTTGATGAGGGGTCCTTGCAAGAAGAGAAAAAAGAAATCACTTTGGTAAAGCTTGAGAGGTGGAGAGGTAATAGCAGGCAGGCTCCTGGGGACAGATCCTTCTTCGGAGTAAATTGCTGTAGCTCTCCTGGAGTTATGACAATTTAGACCAGCAAAGAGCTCCCCTTTGAGCTCTATACTTGTCCTTTTGGGAATTAGACTAAACCATTTCAACACATATATTGGAGGAGATGTACAATCTTTGCTTCTATTTATAAAGTGTAAAAAGAGACAATCTCTCCAAATTGTGGGAGTTTATCTTGAAGTTTATATGATATTCTTTCATAAATTGCTGTTGTAGCAAGAGATTGAAGCCATTTATCAGCAGATATTGGAGATGTTACAAAGATGCATTATGATACATTTAGCTACCAATACTTAGCTATCAATATGATACTTTTATCATCAATATCTAGCCAATACTACCAATGATTTATCAGGAGAGGTTAGATGAAAATACTCTGATGTATCATTAGGGAGACAGAGTGTCTGGAATGAAAGACTCCAGTATCATTTATATATCTTGTGTTATCGTGTCCCAAAATTGCATCACTGCAGAACAGTGAGATTTTTTTAGACTGTGTCTTCCCTTTACAAGTAGGTGGCTTTCCTCCTTACACGGAAGTCTGCACAGCTCTGGGTCCTCAAATTACAAACATCCAGGTGACAGATTTTGGCATGGATCTTTGCAGATTACTGAATTCACAACCCAACTTAAAAAATGGGATTTGAGCATAAAGAGCCTATTTTATTTCTGTTCAACTGCTTGTGTTACTAATTATAATCATGCAAAGGTAGCTACATGCTGCAGGCTTGCATTTTTCGGTTTTTGTTTGGTTTTACCAAACAATTTACAAAAATATCAATGAACATAAAAGCAGGTTAGTAAAGAAACTGATACCCCAAATCCTGAGTATAAAGCAGAGGGTGGAAAGAGGTGTCCGAACAGATGTCTGAATAAGTTGGATAAACTGAACTTGCGAAGGCTGCCTGTCATTTGAGAAGTCATTTCTTTCACAAGTCAGTGGTGATCCATGGGAGCTGCAACGTCATACAATCCCAGAACAGTTTGGGTTGAAAGGGACCTTTAAAGGTCATCTAGTCCAACTCCCCTGCAATAAGCAGGGACCTCTTCAACTATATTAGATTGCTCAAAGCCTTGACCAACCTGATTTCAAATGTTTCCAGCGATAGGGCATCTACCCTTCCACATCCTCTTTCACCATTTTTCATGGCATTTCAGCTCATGGGTGAGTAGGAAGCTATTAAGGATAGTTACCTATCCATGAGCCTATCATTTTGTAAACTGAATATCTGATACCAGAAAGTAGGCAGCCAGAGGGAGAAGTTGATAAAAGTACTCCTGAGCTCTGGAAATAAACCCTTCAGTTTAACAAGGATAGTCACAGAAAGAAATAGCAAGTGAAGGCTCAACATTGTGTACCTACACTGAGATCACAACAAGCTACATGGCAACTGGTCTAGCTGAGGTTCACTGGAGACAGTAAAAACATTCTTATTCACATTAATGTTTGTTCCTAATAGTCATTCAGAAAGCAGCCACCCAACAAGATCAGACACCACCATGATTCCCAGAACAGCAACTCTAAAATAGTATTTCCTATAACGTATTTTCAATTATGAGAACAGAAAGTGCTTTCACTAACTTTTTCAGAGTGCTCCAAAATCCTTGTTTGGTCCCAAAGTCTCTGAGTGCCTCAGGTTACATACAGCTTTATTAATGATCAGCATATTGACAGTAACTTTCTGTGGTGATGAAAACTATGCAGACAGACATGTAGTCCCAAAAAGACCATGAAAACCTCAGAATGACCTGACAAAACTATCTGGATAAGCAAGGTGAAAGTTGATGAGATAAAACATAGAAGTATAAGGAGGAGGCATCTTTGAATTTAGCTCAGTGAAGTTCTCAACTCAAAAATGACTCAACAAAAGCAAGAAAGATGTTTGGATGTATCTAAAGTTAGATGATAATGAGGCAGAAGATAAAATGTCATAGTATTTTATGGCATTATAAATACTTTACCTTGTCTGGAATACTGTGCTCAGTTCTGCACACTGAATCTAAAAGGGATATTTCAGAATTAGGCTATGTCTGTACCACAACAGACAAAAGAGCAGAAGACAGCCTAGAGGACTGTTGAGCTCCACCTACCCATGTTGCCATATCTGTAATGTTAAAAGGAAAATGTATATTCAAACAGCCTACCTATACAGTCTGCAGCTGGGGTACTGCAGACTGGCTAAGGGACCACAGCAGCTGATTACCTCAAACAGGTAATACAGCTGTTCTGGGACCCGTGCCAATAGGGCAGGCTGAGTCCTCTGTGTTCACCATACTGAAGGTAGGATGGGCTGCAGCTAAAACTCACCACATGTCCTTACCAAATCCAATCTTATGTCCAAACAACGGAAAGGTGAAGTAGGTTGGACTTGAGCTTGAGGTTGGACATAGGATCAACATACAGTATTGGTATGTCCCCAGAAGACCTGAAGAATGAAAATCATTAGAAGGGAATGGAGATAGTTAGAGATAGAGAAAGGTTCAAAGGATTTTGATTTCTATGAAAAAGAATGCAAATAATACAGGATGTGATAAGAATATTTAAAATAGCAAATAGCCTGTAGAAGATACTTTCCTTCTCTCTTAAAACACAAGTGCTACAGGACAGTGAAATGAGAAGACAGTAGATTCAAAATGGTAAAAGATTTGTTTTCATCTGGCACTTAGCTAAACAGTCAAAGTCACTGGACATATTGAAAGAAACAACAGCAGTATTCAGAGGAAGAGTTAGCCTCTGCTGTGAAAAACTGAACAATATGTGTTCATGTCAAAGGGTTTTGGAAGAGCCATAAAGGTTGAACTTTGAGGGTTTAGTTAGTCTCCAGATAGCAAGAGTTAATCCGTTAATGACTTTCATGTATGACATGAGGCCACATCTTCCTCCTGTTCATTCTACCTTCTGAAGCAGATGCCACTATGGAGACGTTCATGATGTTCATGACGATAATAATTGCAGAGCTTGTCTCCCAGTTTAAAATTGTTTATTTAAAACATTGGAAAGGAGTTCTAGGTTAGTGCTCATTTAGAAACAAAGAAAAAAATGTGGTAGCTGAACATTATCAGTCCTGAAGAAAAGTGACTAGAAGGAGATTTAATGATGATTTGTTACTTTCACTTTCTAAGTACAAGTATTTAGTACAACAGCAGTTCATTGTAAAGACTAGAGGTACAATCTTTTAAACCTTTATTCAAGCAAAGAAGCTCTTTGTGCCACCAGGGACTGATCGTGCAGATGAAAACTATCAAATCAGGACCGGTCCTGTTTAAGATCTTTGTTGGTGACAGGGACAGTGGAATTGAGTGCACCCTCAGCAAGTTTGTGGACAACACCAAGCTGTGTTGTGTGATCAACACGCTGGAGGGAAGAGATGCCATCCAGAGGGACATTGACAGGCTTGAGAGGAGGGCTCATGCCAACCTCATGAAGTTCAACAAGGCCAAGTGCAAGGTCCTGCACATGGGTTGGGGCAATCCCAAGCACAAATACAGGTTATGCAAGGAGTGGATTGAGAGCAGCCCTAAGGAGAAAGACTTGGGGGTGCTGGTTGGTGAAAAGCTCAACATGAGCCAGCAATGTGCCAGTGCAGGCCAGAAAGCCCCAACCATGTCCTGGGCTGCATCAAAAGGAGTGTGGCCAGCAGGTCAAGGAAGGTAATTCTGCTCCTCTACTCCACTCTTGTGAGACCCCACCCTGAGTACTGCATCCAGCTCGGAGTCCCCAGCACAAGAAGGACATGGACCTGTTGGAGAGGGTGCAGAGCAGGGCTACAAAGATGATTAGAGGGCTGGATGATTAGTGGTCTTCCAGTATCTGAAGGGGGCTCCAAGAAGACTAGGGAGGGACTTTTCACAAAGGCCTTTAGTGACAGGATGAGGGGTAGTGGGTTCAAACTGAAGGAAGTAGATTGAGATTGGAAATTAGGAGAAAATTCTTTGCTGTAAGGGTGGTGAGACACTGGAACAGGTTGCCCAGGGTGTTTGTGGATGCCCCATCCCTGGAGGTGTTCAAGGTTGGATGTGTCCTTGAGCAACCTGGTCTAGTGGGCGATGTCCCTGCCATGTCAGGGGTGTTGGAACTAGATGTTCTTTAACGTCCCTTCCAGCCCAAACCATTCTATGATTCTATCATTTTATGGTTCTTTCTTCTCACACTGGGTTAAGAATCACAAGAATCACAAACTAAGCAAAAGGGATGCAATAGAAGCCAGAGAGTATACCCTGGGAGCATGCTGTGGCTTCCCTGCACTTATGTCCTGGGGTCTCATTAAAAGAAAGAACAGGCAACATCAGTGATGACATGGATTTGTGATATAGCCAGGGTGCAAACCCACAGTGTCCTCCAGTCTCTCAGCTTGAACAATGCCATCATCTTTCCACTGATCATCAAACTTCAGATACTAAATGGATGGTTTCAACCATGGGGGAGGCTGTGAACCAAGATGAAGGTCATCATCCACATGGCATTAACAGAGCAAAATGAATTCACTTTGACATTCTGTCATGATAGCCTTGTTTTTGAGTTGAGAAAGGGACTGACATTATTTTAAGGGAACTTCTGATCAGATGAAATTGTTTTTAGTGTAATTGGAAAAAGGCTAATGAAAAGGAAGAGGCAAAAAAGAACAACAGATCCTCAGAGAGCTGCATGCTAGCAGTTAGTTAGAAAAATTTAAATCAGTAATGAACAATTCAGGTTTGCTGAACACATCTCTAAAAATACATTAAAACATCACACTACAGTCTGAATTCTTTTCTGTTACAAGGCCAATTAAAATCATGTCTGCATTCTGGTTTTTAAAGTAAAATTAATCCAAACACTTACAGAGACGTGTTATCTGGAATTTTTCTAACAGATCATTTCCTACCATTTGCTAGATTTTTAAAATACAAACAATGCTTAGTTAAATGTTGTTATAGAGAGCAGGTGTACAATCCTAGATCACAGCCATATCACTATGTTCTCCTTTTCTCACAAAGTAGAATAACCACTTGGATGAATTGTGGCGTCTGAACCAACTAAATAGCATTGGCACAAATGGAGTTTAGGCAGGTTTAAATCTGTGTTGAGTAAAATTCACAACTTTCTACTTTTAAGATTTTTTTCCCCTTTCTCTTAGTCCAGAAGAGGATACACATTCAATTTTAGTAAAATAATCTTTTGGTACATCTACAGGGACCATTTCTGATATAGAATTAAATTGTGGTGCAGGCAGAATCTTTATTACATTTACATGACCCCATAAAGATAACTTTAATAGTTCCCCATAGACCAAAACCCTCCTTAATTTTGTTAATTATTTTCCCCCGGTTATGCTTAGCTATGTCTTCTAATTCAGTATTGATCTTGATACTGAGGTCTGTCAAATACTTAGCAATACTTAAATCCCCACTGGGGAAAGTGGTTTAAGGGACAGATCCTAGACAGAGCTGATCCTTTAGAGTTGCACCAATAATTCAAACCAAGAATCTTTATTTTTTATTTGCCTTTTTTTTTTTTTAATAGGCTAGTAAACGAATGCATATTACACTACAGAAATAAAGATGAATTGAGAATTTCTGTCTAGGGTTTCTAAAATTACTTGTTATGAATCGAATCCTGAGTTTATTACTGGTGATGCAGGTGTTAGACTCCACAGCCCTCCAAAAAAGGTACTTACAAGGAAGGAGCCCATCCCACTTCATCTGGCCTGGTTGGCCCCTAGCGAACACGGATCCCTAGTAAAACAGGAATTAAGTGTTTTGTATAACTGATGAACTGATAATCTGAACTCATGCCTGGAATTCCTGGATGTACCTAAGGCAGCTTTTTAAATTGCACCAGGAGTGCATTTTCAAAGCAAATTTTCCAGCCATCACCACTTGCCTTGTTTTGTGTTGCAAGCTGGTGGTGGAGTGTGCAGACTGGATTCCCTTGGGATTAAACACCACCAGAAGATGCATTCCAATACCTAATGAGTATTTGGTCTACATGAGTCTAGGAACCTATGAGTCTTAAAACCCATTTAAGGCTCCTCAACACTAACTGTTTCACCCCACATATCTATTCTCACTTCACTGCTTGTTAATGTAAGTATATCTTTAGAGATAAATTCTGCCATGAGACATTCTTGGTCTTTGTTTGATAATTAGAATAAGTAGCTCTAATTATTCTCTATATGTATGTCAAAATCCAAGGATATTCTTCTATCCACTCCTTATTCCACCACCCATCCGATCCATGTGCACAGCAGCAAATATCTCTAAGACATACAAGCCTAACCATTTCTTTTTGATTGAGCTTTTAATATTCTGATCTGGAAATTAGATAATGATGTGAGAAGATGATGTTATGACAAAAAGAAGTCAGTTGTTTGGCCATACATTATCAGCTAAATCAGAGGTATAAACCGGAGATGTGGATTCCTGTTTATCCTACTATGCACCATGGTGTATAAGCATTTCAGATATGCTCCTGAGCCTTCCATTCTCCCAGGAGCAGTGTAAATGTTCTCACTGGCATTACCACCCTCAGGCGATGCCATGCCAACCCTTTGCTTATCTACCACAATCCTGTTGGTATCCCCTTCCCCCACTGATGTAAAGCTTTCTTGCTCAGCCACACCAGCTTATTCTCAAAGATGCATTTTCCCCATAGAGACAGATGGATCCTGTCAGGCCACATTCCTGCCATGTCATACCAATATAGGATGCTTTTGCAGGCCTCTAATCCTACAATTCAGTAAAACAAACACACTTGTATACACATACTTTTTTTAAACCTGTAACATTACTATTATGGAGACTATATTCATATGATCCTTACCTACTTTAGACTAGTCCTTCCTCACACACAAAACAAGACACCGAGTTGACAGTGTTTATAACAAGTTATCTATATTGTGCTAATCTATTTCCCTTTTTGTACAAACTGTCCAGACAGAAATCTCCTTCCATGCTTAAAGCTAGAATGCTTGTGATTTCCAAAGTAAGGAAGTGTTGTGCTGGAAATAAAAATTCATCTACCTGCTGGCTACAGAACAAAATTAAATATGGGATTGGTATTTCTTACACAGATTCAATTTGGCTATTTATTTTTCATCTTCCCTTGAATGAGTACATCTAATTTCAAAAGAAAACAAATGGTGTGATATCCTCAAAGCAATAATTTAAGCTAGTCCGTTCATCTTAGCTCACACAGAGCAAGTATTTGCAAGAAATTGGTGTCATAGACTGTAAATCACTGAGGAGGAGGAATTAAAGGATCTCAAGAGGGAGAGGCAAGTGATTCATTTATATTTTACATTAAAAAACAATATGACCTTGGCATCAGCAAATACTAATTCTTTTCTGTATTGTGGATACTGTTGTTTTTGAATAAATGGAATGAAAAAGAAACTTTTTCTAAGTGGCAAAGATGCAGTATGTCTGTTAAAGAAATTACCATGGGCGTGGTTTTACATTGGAGGGTGGGTATCCATACACTTGCATGATGCAAGTAAAGCTGGCGGGCATCCTTCATGTGAGGGCAGTTGTGGAGCAGAGCTTTAAAAAGTACATTTTCATAAAGCAGTTGTAATGAAGCATGAGTCTGAAGCAAAAATGCCATAACTGGCACACCAGCTGTAGTAATTTCTAAGATTCCACACCCTGTAAATTATCCCTTACTTTATGCAAAAATTCCTTTTAAAATCAAATATATGCTTGACAATACTGGGGCCTCAGTAAATATCACTTCCCACCACAAACTCCTCCTTCTTTCTCTCTATTCAGAAAAATGGAAATTTTACATGAGAACTACAGAGCAGATCACTTTGTCTACATGGTAAAATAATCCATTTTTTGCAGTTAAGTAGAGTGAAGCTGCATGCACAACAGTGCAGAAAATATTCCCAAGAGAAATTTAAACATGGCGGTACTTTTTACAGCAAGTAAAGGATTTTCACCATTTCTGTTTGCTCTAAAACAGAACTCCTACATGCACATGTCTTGCCCTTACATTCTAAACAAGTCAGGAAGAATTTTTTGTCTATAATTGCAAACAATGCAACACTTTCCCCCTTATCTGAATTATGTAAGCAAAGAACTTCTAGTAGCACTTTTCTCCTCTTCATTCAAGAGAACAGCTATTAAATAAAGAAAAATAGCAGCAGCATAAAGTTTCAGTTTAACAAGCAAGTCACTACTTAAATGAAAAATTAGTTTCCCACACTTGAACTCTGTCACTGGATCAACCATAGTCCACTTGAGCATATCACAGAATCACAGAATGGTAGGAGTTAGAAGGGACCTTTGGAGATCATCTAGTCCAACCTCCTGCTGAAACAGGTTCATCTAGATCAGGTCGCACAGGAAAGCATCCAGGCAGGTCTTGAAAATCTGCAGGGGAGGAGACTCCACAATCTCTCTGGGCAGCCCATTCCAGTGCTCTGTCACCCTCAAAGGAGTTTTTCCCTATGTATGTAGCTACAGAAATCAGAGAGAAGATCTATGTGAATGGACTTATGCATGTACCTAAGCAGGATTGAAACACCACTGAAGAGTGTTTTTCTAGAGCTGTGTATGACTATGAGTATCACAAAACCCCTCTTTCTCATTGATACTTAAGTTTTTAGGAAAATGTCATTACATTTGTTACTAATTATCTGGGAACATAAACACAGCATTACTGCAGATCTTGTTAAAGTAAAGGCAGGCCTAGACGAGAATTTGCTAGTGAATTCCTTCCTTAGCTCCATTGTGATAGACTGGCCATACAACAGATCTCCTATTTCCAAACTGCTGCCCTTGATGTTTTTTGCAGAAAGCCATCAGAAAGCACCACCTGATTACTCAACAAAGTTCTGTCTTTGATGCAGTTTTACCTGGCATTGGACAATGAATTCCTGTTTTCTAACACATCTCTGCAGCCAATTTGGTTTAGCTGTATTGAACACTTTGTTGTTTCATTTGTGAAAAGAAGGCAACAACATTTACTTACAACATGTACTTCTCTTTTCAGCTTTCTGTGCAGCTTAAATTATACTTAGTCAGAAGAATGATCCAAATGTAGCTATTTCTGCTTTCAAAAAACTGAGATAATGAAGAAATTATATTACCATCTTCAAGTGTGTGAAAGACTCAGCATCACAGGACATTGCTTAACAGTGTCTACAAAGTTCCATAGAGATTGTATGGATTGCTGTCTTCATCCCATGGAAATCTGTGGTGATTTTATTTGGTATCAGTATTTGGCAGTATTTCTTTCACATACCACTTGAAACTTCAAAAGAAAGCCATGGGAATAATAGTAGATGTGTTTTGATCACAAAGTCTGGCTCAGAAAAGTTTACTTGTCCACTCTTGGGTATGAGGAAAGCTTGGAGATGTAGGAGAGGTGTTAGAGGAAGGAACACAAGGGCTGTGCAGACAGACTTCTCCCCAGGGATGGAATGTCTGTGCAGGCAGGAGGGGAAGTTTTGGACTTCTGCTACTTACTCATGTTGTGATTTCTAGTGCAGGAAGATTTACAGAGCTAGTTATATCATCACCTACAAGAACTGGTTATTTGGGTTATTAGTATTGTAGAAAATAGGATGAAATCACAGTTAAGGAAATAATGCAAAAAAACAGTCAAGTATTTCTGTAGTATCTTGCATTTTCTGTCTATAGATGTTTGTAAGATTATCACTTTTGGTTGTAATCAAGGCAAGTTACAGCAGCTCTTTCCAGTTTATGGACTCACCCAGTAACTTTCCTATTTCTCTATAAATATCACACTTTTCTTTGGTATTACACAAACTAGACTTCCTAAGAAGAACTTGGTATAATGGAAATCCAGATATATGAGCAAATTAAATCATGTTACTGTGCCAATAATTAAACAAGAAGTGATGGCCTTCTTGATTTTGCTGTCACAGAGATGCTGTCAGCCTTTTAGACTTCTTTAATTTCAAAGGCACTACTCACCTGTTCAGCAATTTATTCAGGAATTTAGCACAATATTTACATTTCTCTGTTAATGAATAGTTTTGTAATATCTTCCCAAGACTTCTTTAAAGGCCTCTAGAATCTAACTAATTGAAATACAGGTTTTGTGGAAAAGCAATACCAAAATAACTAGCCTAGATTATTCCAGATATGACATTTTGGACACAGTGTTTCAGCAGCTGCTGAAGTCGAAAGCTCACCTCCAACTTGGTTTCCCCTAGAAATCAATGTCAAAGTGTAAATGTGGAGAGTACTCCCTCTTTACTTTCCCTAAGCCCCCAGGTGTTCGATGCAGTTAAAAACCTAAACTGAAACACAGCCATCCAAATGGGAAATGAGATTCACAGTTTGGCAGATTTTTGAGGTATAAGTAAGTAAAAGGTGAAACATTCAGAAGCTGCCCATCTTTTTTCCTTTATTTTGGACAGCCTGTAAGTCCAGTAAAAACATATACATTCTCGAGTGCACAACATTTGAAAACAGTACAGGGATAAAGGTAATAATGTCTTTCCCAAGCATCAGGAAGTAATGATCTGATTCATTTTCCTACTGGGATAAATGACAGAAATTTCACTGAATTCAGCAGGTGCAGGTAAAGGCTTTGTCTTGCTTACTGGTTTACATTGGCCTTTGTGGCCTAATTCTGATCCTACTCGAGACATGAGATGTTGATCTTCACTGAAACTCACAGTAAAACTTCCCTGTCTTCTATCAATTCAGACCTCTGTTCAAGAGTGGTCTCACTGATTTTAGTAGAGTTATGTCAAAGTAAGTGCAAAATGGAGTCAAGACGTTCATATTTGAGGGTCAGTCTCTTCTCCCAAATAACAAATGATAGAACAAGAGCATATGGCCTCCAGTTGCACCAGGGAAGACTTAGGTTGCATATTAGGAATAACTTCTTCACCAAAAGGATTGTAAAGCACTGGAACAGGCTGCCCAGGGAAGTGGTGAAGTCACCATCCCTGGAGATATTTAAAAGACATGTTGATGTGGTGCTGAGGAACATGGTTTAGTGGTGACTTAGAAGCGTTAGGTTAATGGTTGAACTTGCTGATCTTAAAGGTCTCTTCCAACCAAAACAATGGTATGATTCTATGATTCTGTGTCTGAAATTACACCCGATGACCAAATGACACTTAAAATGAGTAGGGGTTGCATTCAGAAGTCTTCTTGAAAATGGAGAAATACTTTTAGCCTGTTTATATGCAGGCAGGACCAAAGCAGTTGCATGTATTTGGTAATGTGCCATATTAGCTAGTGAATAATGCTGATCCCTAGCTTTCAGAAACCACTTTTTAAATACAAATGACATGGTGCCAGAGTACATTTTTGAAGGATATCTTTTCTATTCAGTGTCTGTCACATTTTATGCAGTGTGAAATCTGCGTAAACATTTGTGTTCTCAATTGCTCTCTGTAGCTCTGTGTGTTAGTACAATACACATTCTTGATATGAAACAGACTTTCTCCAGGAATTACATATAAATTCCAGCATTAGTTAAACCAGTTGCATAGTAAATAGCCAATGGTAAGTTATATTTATCTACTTGTATTTTTATCTGTCTTTTAAATAAAATGGCAGTTACTTTAAAGTAAAAAACAAATCTGGTAAATATTAAACTTTCATTAAAATCTCTAGACCCCACCTTATCACAGAAATTTTCCAAACCCCAAATTGTTGTTACAGTTGCCATTGCTAATTTCCACATCTGTACAGACCTAATAAAATAATCTGGACATTGAATATCATCAGGAAAGTTGTGAATAAAAAAGTAGCTTGAGCAAATACAAAAAAATAAGGACAAGAATAATCCTAATAAACAATAAATGTGAGTTTATGTTAGAAAGTCAGATTCTTGTACAATATGTTGGGTAATTTTACTGGAAAATGTCAAGAAAGAAATGTGCTTCCTATTCCTGTAATTATGCAGAGCGTTACGCAAAATCTAAAAATATACTTGTTGGAGTCTTCTGAAGATGGATACAGTTAGGCTAAAGAACAATTAGTGTTTATTAGTGACCACCAGCATTGTATTTTGTTAACCAGTTTATTGTTCTCCTGTGGAGATATTTTTTCTCTTTGTTGGTTAGGTTTTTTGTTTTGGGCCCTAAATAGCTTGATCCTGTTTGTATGGTGGTGACTGAGCTTATCGTAGCAGGTTTCTACTTATAGTAAGTAAAGGATGAGTGGAACTGAAAGTGTGCTTGCTGATTGATTGCCTGTCTGCAGGCTGAGGACAGGATCTGTGTTTCTTTTCAAGTTCAGAAAGTCACAAAACAAATCTAAAAGATCTAATTTTTCCAATTAACACTGTAAAATTTTACCAAATTAATTAAAATAGTATAATGGTCCAGTTCTAATGTAGGTAACTTAATGTCAAATTCTGATCTTGATTTTGTTGGTGCAAATCTAAAAACATTTCATTTAGGTCCACAGAGTTGCTTCATTTGGATAAGGTAAGCTCACGACAGAACCATAGGAGCTAAAGGCAAAACAAATATATAATTGGAAGGTACAGTGTAAATATTATATTTAATTCTGAATAATATATTCCACATCAGAATAACTGTATTTGTTTCTAGTTTCCTCTAACTACTTCTGCTGTGTCTAATTATGGCATGTTTTGCTCTAAGCAGCAATTTTTCACATGCCATGGACCTAGTTCTAATATCACAGATGCCTATAATGGGAGTGCAAAATCAGGCTCTGGTTGTGTGGAATGCAGCATATCCAAAACAAGGATAAAGCAAACAGACAAAAAACCTGTAAAAAGCTCGAGCCCAAGCTCCAGTCTTACTTTAACCTAAACAATGCTGTAGGAAAAAAATTTGAGATGTTTTTATTAAATACAGTAGTTTTAATTCAGCCTTATTAAGAGGTACAGGTAGGCATCTCTTCAAGGGGAAATGAATTCAGTGCATGACAGCAATTTCTAGAATTCTATAAAATAGATACAAGAAAAAAAATACTGCTAAAAGAAGCATGGGGAGAATCTATATTTAAAAACAACATCGATGACTGCTTGTACACGAAAACAAAATATTTACTTATTTTGAAATCTGGCTTTATTTTTAAGTTGGGATAAATTGCTTGAAATAATTTTCCTTTTACACATACTACTTAGGTAAAATTTTACATTTAAAATAAAAGAGGGAAAAAACCCTACCAATAATATAACCTAACCTAAGAATATAATAGATTATATTCAAGTCTATAACCTAACTGCTAAGTTTAATGAAAGTCTCAGCTTCAGTGGAACTACTCCTAGAACAGTGTTTTCTGTATTAAAGTCAAAATTCTCTGAAATGTTTTGGAGCCTTTGATTTAACACTGCTGAGCAAGGCCGGTCAGATGCTTCTCTATGAATTCAGTCTTGAATGTATAGAATTTATTCTGATACTATACTAAACCAGATCTGAACAAGTAAAGAGAGTTGCAGTGTGTATTGCTCTGTAATATAAAACTGTTTTGTTACACAATCTGCTAAGTAGCTTTTATACTGGCTATTGTATTGGGATAGTAAGCCTCTAAAGGAGGTGAAGTCTGCTTTTACATGTAAGCGCATAGCTCCTATTGAAGCCAAGTCAGCCCCTGACATCAACGTAGGTGTAAAACTGCTGGTTCTTAACAATAGAATGGATTAGTGGCAAGTAATCCAAGGATTACACAGACCCAGCAATTGCAAGTAGTCCTCAAGAATGATTAGAAGTAGTGGATCATCTTCAGCAGTGTGTTTTTTACATCTTGANAAAAAAAAGGAAAGAAAGAAACATTCCACATCAAAAGGAATTTTAACTTTTAAAATTATTTTTCAAACACTGTGATATCTGTTCTTTCATCACTGTTTGATTTAATATTGTGATTAAAAGCCCCTGGCATAAAGACCCCTATTGTGTTCAGTACTGTACAAGCACAGAGTCAAGAGGTGGCCTCTGACCCAAAGCACAGACTTCAAGAGTATGACACAGGACGACATTTCCATACAGATGGAGCAGAGAAAATGTAGTAAAAAAGACTGACTGGCCTCTTTCTGGACTGGAAGGGGCTAGTGTGTCAGACTCCTAAACACTATCCAGTTTTCCTGATGGGAGAGGGACACTTAGGGGATCAAGGAGAGTTGGAGAAGGCTTTGCAGATGACTGGGGCACATGGGGAAGCCCAAGAGAGCACAGAGATGCTTCTTTAAAATCTAAGAAGAGACTAATGAAAACTGGCACCATCAGCTATTCAGGGAAATATCTGTGTCTCAGTGCAAAGATGAGAGCTAAGATAGCAATAAGGCATTAAGTGACCTTGAGGATGAAGTTCATTATAAGAAGGAAGAGGCAGTCAGGGCACAGCTGGAAGAGCAGAAGTGAGGAGAAAGTTACAGCAACCTTCTAAGTGACCGAAGGAATAAAAAGCATCCAAGCAGCTTGAGAAGATTAGATCACATTTTAAAATTGTTTCCCTCCCACCTTCATCTCCTTTTGGTCAGTTTTACTCCTGACCAATCAATAATGCTGAAGAAGGTGACACAGGAATGAATTAAGCCAGAAGGTTTATTCATCTCACTTGCAAGGTGCTCAGAGGTTGGCATCCCCTTTCCAGCTCTTAAAGAAGGGAAGCAGTACCAAAACCCATCAAATTTTTTTTTCTGGAAGTCTCCTTGTGCTATTACTACAAGACATGCCTTTGTACATTATCTGTCTGTAACACTATTAAGACAAGAGGAAATCTGGGTGATGTCAGCTCACATCAAATATACACTGATAATTTAGAAAAGTATGAAAAAGATTAGTGTGCATGTGTATACGTGTGGAGAGTATATAGGTCTGAGTGACACAGCTAGCAGACAACAACAGCCCGACCCCAGTACCTGTAGATTTGTCTTCACAATACCTGCTCTAACTCTATGTGAACAGTCCAAGGGAACTGTAACATCAATAGAAAGAGAAGATGGACTGTCCTTCTCTTAAGCATCTCCACTACTGTAGCAGTAAGTTGGGGGTCACAGGGAACCTCTTGCATGTTGTTTCTACTCCTGGAGGCTTTTTACAGGAGGGAGAAACATGTGTCTTTAGAGAAAACAAACCTGATAATGGTGATGAAGAATATCTAATCAGCTATTTTACCGGTTAGAACAAATTTGCAGATAAATTTAGCCTTATGTTTATTTCCAATTCCCCCACTTACTGCATGATAAGTACCTGCTTGGAAATTCTCAGCTTTACCTAGTCTGTCATGTCCTAGAATGGCACTGGGCCTATGTTTACTCACCATTCATGTTTCCAACTGCCTTTTATTACTATAGAAGAAGAAAGAGGATACATCACTCTGCTGGTTTTGTGTCTGGTGAAATTTTGGTAGTGAGGGAGGGAGCTACTGGTGAGGCTCTTGTAAGAAGCTTTGAGAAGCTCCCCTAGCTCCAAGATAGACCCGTTTCTGACCAAGGCTGAGCCATTCAGCAGCTCTTTGATAATATATTTAAGAGGGGAGAACCTGTTGAGTGAGTTCCTTTGTTTTGGGAGCTCTTTAGTTTGGGAAAAGAGTGGGATGTGGGAGAGACGACCATGTGGACGACCTGAGGAGGAAGGACTGACAGAAGCAACACGGAAGGTATCGGGACTGACCACAGCCTC
>VYZX01022245.1:10120-25120 GCA_013401335.1 Brachypteracias leptosomus | reverse complement strand
AACCCCTCGCGGATCAGGTGCCGATGGGCATGGGGAGGGAAGGAGGGGAGACACCCGTTCTACAAGCCATCGCCGATCAGCCTGCGAGGGGCGAAAGGCGACTCGAGGGAGGAGATTACCGAGCCGAGACCCCCTTCGGAAAGGGCCCGGGGCCGCCCCGTGTTTGTAAAGAGGTACCCCCTCCCCTGGGGTGAGGGAACAGCGCTGCAGCATCACCTAGGGGCATCAAACTTTGAACGGGGTCGTCCAAATGGCCTCCATGCCTCTTATGGCAGCTCCCTCCAAACTTGCAAGCCGACCGGTTTGCAAAACTGTATTTTAATTACGAATTTTAAAGATGAAAGAGATACAAGGTATCACTGTTTAAGTGCCTCATCTACAAATTAGATTGCTACACAATTAATCAGAAAGTTAATTAATGAGCAAGTTACTAATTAGGACATTTAAAACCAGTGTTTATAGTGCCTTAGTTAAAAAACCCTATGTAGCTAATTGGCCTATACACTGATTTCATAACTCATAGCCAAGGTTACAATGCTACAGACGTATTATTATGTACAAACTGTAATTATGTCACTATTTTATTAAGCGCATCTTACCTGAATCAATTTTATTAGCATTTTTAACATTGAAAACCCATTGCTGCAAACAGGTTAGAGGCAGGACACTACTAGTACAGCTGTGGCTGACTCCTGGCGGTGCGAGGGACGCGGGTCAGGCGTTTTAGGACAGCCGAAGAAGTGTTTAAAAGCGGGCCCGGCCGCGCCGTAGCTTGACGGGTGGGGGACTCCCGGGGACGGGTTTCCCACGAGTCGCTGAGGGAGCGGAGCTGGGGGCCAGGGTGCGGTGCGGGACCGGGTGCGGCTGCGGGCAGGGAGGCCGGCACCGCTCCCGGGCAGGCGGGGGGAGCGGGGCCCGCTCCGCCCGGGTCCGCGACCCCTCTCAGGACTCGGGTGGGGGCAACTTTCTTCCAGCAGTCCCTTTAACGGCTCTTCCCCCCGCGACCACCTGGGAGGGCCACTCACAGCCTGTCCTGGCGCTGGCAAGCACCAAGAAATGCGGGCTCCGGAAGGGGTTCTTGTCCTCGCCTCACCCCGCGGTGGCCTGGCTTGGCCGGGGGAAGGTGCGAGCCCTTTCTGCCGGTGAGCGGCTCTGTCAGCCGTCGACCCGCCGCACGGCCTGGCCGGACCCCTCGGCCCCGGCGGCGAGTCCCGGCGGTGCGGCCGAGCTCGGGGTCAGGGCCTCGGGTACAGCCGGCAGCCTCTCCCCGGAGGCTGCATTGGTCTGCGGTAATGCGCAAAACTACTCTTTGTAATCTCCTTTTCAACAGTGAGGAGTACATATAGGTAATTTTAATGAAGAGGTTCCTGTACCACATTATTAGCAATAAATCTACACCATTCTTTGTTGGTTAAAATCATTATCATCATCATCGGTATCATTACTGAACTCATTATTCTTGTGTTACTATCAGAGTAGATTTATGATAACACCCACCATCACGCTTGAGTTAAAGAAGGTGTAAAGGTTTGATTAATAGCTGCTTTCACGTTTTAATACTCGACATTTTCTCACTTTTTTTTTTTTTTTCTAATAAATAAGGGCCATGATAATTACGGGAAGTAATTACTGCTTTTGTTATAAAGTGTCTGATTAGGCTCAAAGGCGCTTTTCGTCAAGTAAAATATAAATAAATAAATAACCTGGTGAACACAATAAGTTCTCGTAACGACGCGGTGAGGCAGACTTTGAGAACAATTAAGGTTTTGCTCAATCACAGCGACATTTTAGATTAATAAGCGTTAAGAGAAACAAATACACCCTCCCCCTCAAAACAAAACAAAACAAAACACCACCAAACCCCAAAAACCTAAGCACTCAGTCTTTCCAGGTTTGCGGGGAATGAAACGTCGGTAGGAGTGGGAGCGAAGGACACGAAGAGGATATCACCTTTCCACCCGCTCTCACCCTATAATAATAACAACAGTGGGGGAAAAAAAACCCAAAAACCCCCCAAGAAAACAAATAACCAAACAAAGGAAAAACCTGGAAGATAATAGCTCCGCGCCTCGGGCTTAGTGTGTAATTTTGCACAGGATAAATAGGCAGGATGCTTTCATGCTATAAAGGTGCTGTAGCACTGGCTGCCGAGCACCGGCTCGCCTTTCCCGAGGAGGGTGACGGCGCGGCGGGATCGGCCCCGGCCCCGGCGGGCGAGAGCCCTGCACTCGCTTTCCCTGAAAGGTTACACGGCGCTTTGCCTCGCTTTGTCTTCCTCGTGCCCTTTCCTGGCAAAAATGGAGACATCACATCCTTGCCCAGCCCCGGCTCAGTATTTATGAAGGTTTTCTGACAAATAGGCAGGCTGGCCACGCATGGGTGACTGCCTTCATTCCGCACTTGGCTTGTTTACATAGGACCAGCACCATTTCCACGGATTAAACAAATCACAGCGAGAAGGAGACATTTATAATCCGCCAACGAGGCCACAGGCGGTTAAAAAATGTGTGCGCGTGTGTGTATGCCTTGAGAAAGAAAAATAAATGTTCGTGTCCAGGGAGCTGACCTTCCTCTTGGAGGGTAACTCAAGGGGTATAGATATAAATATAGGTTGTATATAGTGTCTTACGCGCAAGCCCAAAGTATGTATTTAATAATTATCCGTTATACCCAGTTATTGTGCACAAATGCATAGCATTAGTTTGCATCTTATGCGGTCCTTTCACCCGGAGCCCCCCCGAGCTCCCGGGAGCAGCTATATAGCCCTGCGGCTGCACACAAAGCGATGTGCGCAGGGCGGTTCGCTCCGAAGCCGCGGCGCCCACGCGTGCTCGGCTGCACACGCGTGGGGGGCAAAGTAGCAGGGCGAGGACACCCTCCCCCCACCCCGCCGCCTCGTCCCGAAAGGCATAGCACGCTCCCCACGGCGGGCTGGGGAGGCACAGGCCGGTGATGTGGGGGCGCCCAACTACTAGCACCTTGCGGGGAGGGCACTGACCTCGCACCGGTCCCAGTGGGCGGCTGCTGCTGGCTGTGCCCAAACCTGGGGGGGGAGCACGGCACCCCGCGGGCAAGGCCAAGCCGGACTCATCCCTCTATTCCTCTGATACCCGGAAGCGTTACGGTTTTGGTTTGGTTTGTTGGGGTTTTTTTTTNTTCAATTATATAAAAAAAAAAAAAAAAAAAAGGGGGGGGGGGGGGGGGGGGGAAGGGAAGGAAGAAACGATGTAGGAGCCGAAGGTATTTTTCAAAGTAAGAGCGTGCATTTTACTATCCCTCTCCCTCTATCTGCAGGAAGAGTGATGGTGCGGGGGAAGAAGCTATAACTGGAAATGTTGCCCTTTATCTTCTGTCAGCTCTCAGGACACTTGGCTGCTGCTGCTTCTCCTGCTGCTGCTGGGGTTTTTATGACACATGTCACCCACCTCGGGCAGTCGGAGTAGGAGAAGGAAATTCCCTACAAAATAGCAATGGTTTCGAAAAAAAGGATCGCAACAAAATATTGAATAAATTTCCTTTTAATTTATTTGATCATTTCACATTACGGGGCTATGAATTGCTCAAATTTGATAACAAGTACTCAATTCAACTCATTATGTAAGTTAAATTAGACTTCGATAAAATTTCAGTGGCGCGCAGTGGTTCCTAGAATGAAATGTAATTTGTGCAAGAATTTGTTGTATCTGTCACAAATATTTCCAATTAGCGACCGTAATTATTTGATAGTTTCTGCAATTATGGCTTAAACGGGTGAATTTGGGACTGTGGAGGACCCTAATTGGCCTAAATTTGATATTTTGCATATTTGCATAATGAGGAAATTGGTAGAAAATTGTGTTCATTCATTTGTGAAAAATCCTATGAATTTTATGAATTTGAAAGCTCTGTTTGTGCAGACTGTGACTTTGCTTGCCGATCCCTGAGGAGCTGACGCTGAATGCCTGAGTGGGTAGAGCGCCAACTTCTCCACCCGAAGGAGAGGCGGGGGAGGGAAGAGAAGGAAGGGGAAACGGGAAGGGGGAGGAAGGGAGGAATGGCGGCCGCCCGACTGGCCGGCAGGACCTGAAAGCCGCGGCGCCCCAAACCCCCAGCATCGCGCCCGGTGTCGCCCTGTCCCCCCTCCCCGGCCCCCGCTCGCCCGGGGGAAGGAGTGATCGCGAAGGGGAACGAACACGGGACTGGGATACTGATAAGCTTGCACTTGGTTAAATTAAATTGCCAAAGCTTCTCCTTTCAGTAAAAGTGTTTGATCTATTGCGCTGTCAATTTAAAGTGTTTAAGGAGAAGCAAAAGCATGGATTTTAAGCTGCTGGCCCAGCACCCATTCATCATGCATCACGGACTTTAAGCCTAGCGTTTTGCTGTAGTTAACATCTCAACTCTCTGACATGGGAACCCAGACCGGGCGACACCCGCGCGGCCGGAGCAGGAGGGGCGAAGGGTGACGGGAGCGCCCGGCCGCCGGCCAGGCCCCCCGGGCGCCTCTGCTCCTCTTCGGTCCGTGCGGGCGCCGGAAAGTGGGAGCTCTTGGTGGAAGGGAGGACGGAAGCAGCCTTGCTAACAGGAGGGGATGGCGATGGAACATCCTCCCTTTATTGTCTTCCCGGACCTCCGTCGGGGAGAGGCAGCGTCCTGGGTAGTAACGGTAGGAGATGGCCTTCTTTCCGCTGCCTTTTCTCTCCTTTCTTTCTGGTGAGGCTTTTGGAAGGTCCCGAAGATCACCCGATAGGTGGCTCCCTGGCTAGGGATCTCCTTTACCCCTGGTTTCCAGACCCTGGGTTGCACAGGCTGAGAAAAGCTGCAGAGGATGAACTGGGGTTGTAATATATTCCCCTGAAGAGTTTTACACACTCCAGCTCTTGACTGTAACTTCGGTTGGTTAGCACTTTCCCCTTCAACATGGGTGTGTATAATGTGAAGATGTAACAGACTCTAAATGCTTAAGTGTTTTGTTTCACAGCACATTTTAAGTAAAGGTCAAAATAAATTCATCTCCATTCACGCAGCATTTGTGTTTGGCTCCCAGAGCCATTTGCACAGGGCTTGGGGTGGAATCGCAATCAAATAATAAAATGTGCTCTTGGTTGACAGAGGAACCAGCTTCCCACAGCCTTGTTCTATGATGGGCTGGACATGATACCATGTATGTCACATAACTCTATTTGATATTTGTTTGGTGTCACTCTGATCAAATCACTGAACTCTTCCATGCCTCCACTTCATTGATGCTTGTGAGAATGCATGGTGGTGGGGGGATAATGATCCTGATTTGAATTGAATTGGCATTTTAATGAACATGAAAGGGGTGGGAGTGGGGAACTACTCAACTTATAGGCTGAAGCTCTGAGTTTAAAAAATTTCTGCAGTGATAGATTCACCTCACTCAAGACCTTTTGGAGACACCTTCTGTGCTGTGTCCTGTGGAGACAGGCTGTGCTGGGCCAGTCTACTCTCTGATCTACTGTGGATATTCTGGCATCTCAAGCCATATTCTAGACTTAGAGTTCAACTTGTTTTCCCTTCTTCCAGATTTCATTTAGCTCTTTCATACACTCCCTTGGCATTCTTTCCTCTTTTCATTTTTGCTTCATAGTTCTTCCATCCTCTTCCTTCCAAGACACCATCCCATGTTTTATTTTTCTCCAGGAATCTCCTTTTCCTGAGAAAGACTCATGTACCTGCTCTGTCTGGGCCTATGTTGATTGAAGATCAAGTGGCAAATCCAACTAATTCCCAGGGATCAGGATAGACCACCAAGGATTTTCAGATAAACAAGAAACTCTGGACAGAGTACTGGTTTCACCTGAAGACAAGCCAGTTGATACCAAGGTCCTGAACCTATGCTGTGCTTGCACCCATCACCCAGTCACTTTTGGATAAATGAAGAAAAAGATGAGAACTTAAGAATGATGCTGATTGCAGGATGCATTAAAGACACATAAAGCTTTACCCAGGATTCTTTTCCTTATGGTAGGCATGGGTATTACTTTCCTTTGACATAGTATTTAGAAGAGTCTCATTACGTATACTTTCCATCAACTCTCTAAGAAATGCTTTTCTTAAATTCTTTGATACCACAGGTGTCCTGGGCTTCAGGGTGAGCCTTGGAACAGTGCTGCACAGGTGGTCCTGGAATGCTAAATATTGATTTGGATCTTCTCAGCTTTGGCCTCAACACAGCTTTTCAAGCACCTACATTTTTATGGCTTTAGTGTCTGTAAATGGTTCATACATGAAACGCTGACCTCCTACAGCCTCCATAGCAGGTACATGTCTATGTCCTTGCTGGAGCAGGGAAATTTCAAAAAGCCTCTTCTAAAGAGAGAAGGGAAAAAGAAACTAAAAAAAGCACCTTGTTTCAGTTACAGCTGGGGAAGAGAGTTTAAAATCAGTAAAAGGTGCTTTGTCTTCCATGACATTTTTATTTCTAAGCTTTTAAAATATCATCATGTGACTGCTGTATCATCTTCTGTTATTTATGTAACCATAGTTCTAGTGAACTGTTAACAAGTAAACTCTTGTGCAGATTATTAAGCAGGTAAAGCTCATAGGAGCGATATAAATGTTTAGAAGGAAGTGTTAGGAAGCTGAAATTCACCATCTAAAGTGTTCTGGTTTAGACCTAGCTGGGAGCTGAGCACCCTGTGGCTACTGCTCACACCCTCTTCTCCCCCATCTCCTTCCCACCCCCCCAAGAAGAGACAGGAAGGAGAATAGGGAGAAAAAGGGTAAACCCCATGGGCTGAGATAAGGGGAATTTAATAGAACAATGCAAGAAGAGAAGAAACAACAGTAATAACAATAGAAGTAATGAAACAATATATAAAGTGAGTAATACAGAAGGCAACCACAAACTAGCTCTGCACCAACAGCATGGAGCCAGAGACCCGATTGCCCAGCCCAGCCCGCCTTCCCCCCTTATAGAGAGGGCATGATGTCCTCCCGCATCACCCAACAGGTGCATCCAGGTCCTTGAGCAAAAGCAATCCCATAGATGGATTTGCATTTGCCTGAAGCAGGACTAACCCAGACCATTTTCCCTAATACATTCTTCATGGGCTCTAGGGGGACTCTATCCCTTTCTACAGCACATGGGAATTTGCCTGGGCGAGGCCAGCTCGATTGGCAGATCCCCTTGTGTTAACAAAGCAGGTAGCCTTTGCTAGATGTGTGTCCCAATGTTTGGGGGTCCCAAACCCCCCATTGCTTTCAGTGTAGTTTTTAACAGTCCATTGTATTGTTCAATGGTCCCAGACGCTGGTGCATGGTAGGGTATGTAACAGACCCACTCATGCTGCCAGTCAATCTGTTTCCACTGCTGCCATCACCCCCACAGGGCATTTTCCACCATCCATGAGTTGGCAGGGACATAGAGCCCTGGTCACCTTTCTCATTCAGCAGTATCTAAAGCCAGATGGCTTTCACCTCAGCAAACTGACTTGATCCACCTTGTCCTTCAGCAGTTTTGGTGACTCATTGTGTGGGACTCCATACAGTAGCCTTCCACTGTCAATGTTTTCCCACAATGTGGCAGGATCCATCAGTGAACAGGGCATATAATTTCATGTCATCTGGTAGTTTGCCATATGGTGAGGCCTCTTCATCATGTGCCACCTCCTTTTCTGGTGCCATCCTGAAATCTTTGCCCTCTGGTCAGTTTGTGATCACTTCCAATATTCCTGGGTGACTTTGTTTCCCTGTTCAAGCCCGTTGTGTTATCAGTGCAACTCACTTGTGCCACGTGGCATCTATCCATGGTGTGTTAGAGGAAACCCTTCCTTTGAACATCCAGCCTAGCACCAGCAGTTGGGATGCCAGGAGGAGCTGTNGGTGCTGTGTTTCCATCCCTGGGGCAATCAATTCCAGGTGTACTGGACATCCCTCCAAGTGAAAGTTACCTGTGGCCTGCACTCTGGTGCTATAGAAAAAAGCATTAACAACATCGGTTGTGGCATACCACTTGGCTGCCTTTGACACCAGTTGGTTTTGAAGCTCTAGCATGTCTGGCATGGCAGCACTCAGCAGCGTTGTGACTTCATTCAGGCCACAGGGTAGTCCAATGTTAGTCTCCATTCTCTGTTAGACTTTTGCACTGGCCATTTGGGGCAGTGGAAGAGTGAGTGAGTTTTGCTGATCACCCCTTGGCTCTCCAGCTGACCAATCAGCTGCCAGATGGAGATCAGGAAATCTCAGTTGGTGCAATATTGACACTGGTGCACCATTGTGGTAGTGATTGGCACCTATTGCTCTTCAACCCTCATCAACCCCACCACAGAAGGGCACTTTGAGAGACGGGAAAGGCGANGACGGGCAAGGTGAACAACTGTTCAGTTTCCTTCAAGGCAGCTATACCAAAGACCCACTGGTACCCTTTTGGGTCCTTGCAATAGCCTCTCCTGAGATAGTCTATGCCCAGGATGCATGGGGCACCTGGGCCAGTCACAATGGGGTGTTTATGCCACTCCTTCCCAGTTAGACTCACTTCAGCTTCCAATACAGTGAGTTTTTGAGATCCCCCTATCACCCCAGAAACATAGATGGGTTCAACCCCTCTATAACTTGAAGGCATTAGGGTGCACTGTGCACACCCTAATGCATAATACTTATATTAATGTCTTATACTTCTGTGGGTTTGANAGACCTAGCTGGGAGCTGAGCACCCTGTGGCTACTGCTCACACCCTCTTCTCCCCCATCTCCTTCCCACCCCCCCAAGAAGAGACAGGAAGGAGAATAGGGAGAAAAAGGGTAAACCCCATGGGCTGAGATAAGGGGAATTTAATAGAACAATGCAAGAAGAGAAGAAACAACAGTAATAACAATAGAAGTAATGAAACAATATATAAAGTGAGTAATACAGAAGGCAACCACAAACTAGCTCTGCACCAACAGCATGGAGCCAGAGACCCGATTGCCCAGCCCAGCCCGCCTTCCCCCCTTATAGAGAGGGCATGATGTCCTCCCGCATCACCCAACAGGTGCATCCAGGTCCTTGAGCAAAAGCAATCCCATAGATGGATTTGCATTTGCCTGAAGCAGGACTAACCCAGACCATTTTCCCTAATACATTCTTCATGGGCTCTAGGGGGACTCTATCCCTTTCTACAGCACATGGGAATTTGCCTGGGCGAGGCCAGCTCGATTGGCAGATCCCCTTGTGTTAACAAAGCAGGTAGCCTTTGCTAGATGTGTGTCCCAATGTTTGGGGGTCCCAAACCCCCCATTGCTTTCAGTGTAGTTTTTAACAGTCCATTGTATTGTTCAATGGTCCCAGACGCTGGTGCATGGTAGGGTATGTAACAGACCCACTCATGCTGCCAGTCAATCTGTTTCCACTGCTGCCATCACCCCCACAGGGCATTTTCCACCATCCATGAGTTGGCAGGGACATAGAGCCCTGGTCACCTTTCTCATTCAGCAGTATCTAAAGCCAGATGGCTTTCACCTCAGCAAACTGACTTGATCCACCTTGTCCTTCAGCAGTTTTGGTGACTCATTGTGTGGGACTCCATACAGTAGCCTTCCACTGTCAATGTTTTCCCACAATGTGGCAGGATCCATCAGTGAANTTCCTCCACCTGGCTGGAGGCTGGTTCCATCTAATCCTGATCAGAATCACTCACTTCCTGTGAATATGACTTAGAAGTCCCTTCAAGAAGATCAGACACAAGATCATNAAACAATATATAAAGTGAGTAATACAGAAGGCAACCACAAACTAGCTCTGCACCAACAGCATGGAGCCAGAGACCCGATTGCCCAGCCCAGCCCGCCTTCCCCCCTTATAGAGAGGGCATGATGTCCTCCCGCATCACCCAACAGGTGCATCCAGGTCCTTGAGCAAAAGCAATCCCATAGATGGATTTGCATTTGCCTGAAGCAGGACTAACCCAGACCATTTTCCCTAATACATTCTTCATGGGCTCTAGGGGGACTCTATCCCTTTCTACAGCACATGGGAATTTGCCTGGGCGAGGCCAGCTCGATTGGCAGATCCCCTTGTGTTAACAAAGCAGGTAGCCTTTGCTAGATGTGTGTCCCAATGTTTGGGGGTCCCAAACCCCCCATTGCTTTCAGTGTAGTTTTTAACAGTCCATTGTATTGTTCAATGGTCCCAGACGCTGGTGCATGGTAGGGTATGTAACAGACCCACTCATGCTGCCAGTCAATCTGTTTCCACTGCTGCCATCACCCCCACAGGGCATTTTCCACCATCCATGAGTTGGCAGGGACATAGAGCCCTGGTCACCTTTCTCATTCAGCAGTATCTAAAGCCAGATGGCTTTCACCTCAGCAAACTGACTTGATCCACCTTGTCCTTCAGCAGTTTTGGTGACTCATTGTGTGGGACTCCATACAGTAGCCTTCCACTGTCAATGTTTTCCCACAATGTGGCAGGATCCNAAAACTGGCCTTCAGAAGGATTTGAATTATTTTCTTCCCTTTCTCCCCACTTCTTCTGCTGTGTTGCCCCATATGATGATGTTGTCAATGTATTACAAATGTTCTGGAGCCCCACCTTTCTCCAGTGCAGTACAGATCAGTCCATGGCAAATGATGGTGCTGTGTTTCCATCCCTGGGGCAATCAATTCCAGGTGTACTGGACATCCCTCCAAGTGAAAGTTACCTGTGGCCTGCACTCTGGTGCTATAGAAAAAAGCATTAACAACATCGGTTGTGGCATACCACTTGGCTGCCTTTGACACCAGTTGGTTTTGAAGCTCTAGCATGTCTGGCATGGCAGCACTCAGCAGCGTTGTGACTTCATTCAGGCCACAGGGTAGTCCAATGTTAGTCTCCATTCTCTGTTAGACTTTTGCACTGGCCATTTGGGGCAGTGGAAGAGTGAGTGAGTTTTGCTGATCACCCCTTGGCTCTCCAGCTGACCAATCAGCTGCCAGATGGAGATCAGGAAATCTCAGTTGGTGCAATATTGACACTGGTGCACCATTGTGGTAGTGATTGGCACCTATTGCTCTTCAACCCTCATCAACCCCACCACAGAAGGGTACTTTGAGAGACGGGCAAGGTGAACAACTGTTCAGTTTCCTTCAAGGCAGCTATACCAAAGACCCACTGGTACCCTTTTGGGTCCTTGCAATAGCCTCTCCTGAGATAGTCTATGCCCAGGATGCATGGGGCACCTGGGCCAGTCACAATGGGGTGTTTATGCCACTCCTTCCCAGTTAGACTCACTTCAGCTTCCAATACAGTGAGTTTTTGAGATCCCCCTATCACCCCAGAAACATAGATGGGTTCAACCCCTCTATAACTTGAAGGCATTAGGGTGCACTGTGCACACCCTAATGCATAATACTTATATTAATGTCTTATACTTCTGTGGGTTTGATGTGCCAGGCCACCAGATCCACACTGTCCAGTAAACCCAATTGTCCCTTTCCTCCACCTGGCTGGAGGCTGGTTCCATCTAATCCTGATCAGAATCACTCACTTCCTGTGAATATGACTTAGAAGTCCCTTCAAGAAGATCAGACACAAGATCATCCCTTCTATTCTGTCTGGGGAATTTCCTACTGGAAACTGTAATGGTGTTGTTGGAAGACTCCACTTTCATGATTGCTTTCCCTGCAACTCATGTACCCACGCAGTTAGGATCAAAGTGGGTTTTCCATCCCACTTCCTCATGTCCTCTCTGTGGTCATGTAGGTAAAACCATGGGTTACCATGAGGTGAGTACCTTCCATATTGTCTCTCCTGGGAAGGGGAACATTTGCTTCTAACAGGTGAGATATGGGCATGTACAGGTGGGGACTAGAACATGTCCTCTTTCAGTTGTTCTACCTTCTGGGACAGTTTCTCCACAGTTGAAATGCAAGCCTGTAGGCAGGGAGAGGTAATTCATAGAATCATAGAATGGTTTGGGCTGGAAGGGACGTTAAAGAACATCTAGTTCCAACACCCCTGACATGGCAGGGACATCGCCCACTAGACCAGGTTGCTCAAGGACACATCCAANGATCCCACAGTGCCCAAGAAAGCCTGAGTGTCCTTTATAC
This sequence comes from Brachypteracias leptosomus, assembly GCA_013401335.1. Classification (NCBI taxonomy): domain Eukaryota; kingdom Metazoa; phylum Chordata; class Aves; order Coraciiformes; family Brachypteraciidae; genus Brachypteracias; species Brachypteracias leptosomus. Next base: position 13,103 of record VYZX01022245.1, on the reverse strand, counting down.
TGGTTGGTGGGGACGTAGCTGCTATCTTGTTGATCACATCCATTGGGATCTGGTGATGCCCCTCTTGCCACTTTATTCCTAAAAACTGGATCTCCTGTGCAGGTCCCTTAACCTTACTTTCATTTTCTGTCAAAACTGGCCTTCAGAAGGATTTGAATTATTTTCTTCCCTTTCTCCCCACTTCTTCTGCTGTGTTGCCCCATATGATGATGTTGTCAATGTATTACAAATGTTCTGGAGCCCCACCTTTCTCCAGTGCAGTACAGATCAGTCCATGGCAAATGATGGTGCTGTGTTTCCATCCCTGGGGCAATCAATTCCAGGTGTACTGGACATCCCTCCAAGTGAAAGTTACCTGTGGCCTGCACTCTGGTGCTATAGAAAAAAGCATTAACAACATCGGTTGTGGCATACCACTTGGCTGCCTTTGACACCAGTTGGTTTTGAAGCTCTAGCATGTCTGGCATGGCAGCACTCAGCAGCGTTGTGACTTCATTCAGGCCACAGGGTAGTCCAATGTTAGTCTCCATTCTCTGTTAGACTTTTGCACTGGCCATTTGGGGCAGTGGAAGAGTGAGTGAGTTTTGCTGATCACCCCTTGGCTCTCCAGCTGACCAATCAGCTGCCAGATGGAGATCAGGAAATCTCAGTTGGTGCAATATTGACACTGGTGCACCATTGTGGTAGTGATTGGCACCTATTGCTCTTCAACCCTCATCAACCCCACCACAGAAGGGTACTTTGAGAGACGGGCAAGGTGAACAACTGTTCAGTTTCCTTCAAGGCAGCTATACCAAAGACCCACTGGTACCCTTTTGGGTCCTTGCAATAGCCTCTCCTGAGATAGTCTATGCCCAGGATGCATGGGGCACCTGGGCCAGTCACAATGGGGTGTTTATGCCACTCCTTCCCAGTTAGACTCACTTCAGCTTCCAATACAGTGAGTTTTTGAGATCCCCCTATCACCCCAGAAACATAGATGGGTTCAACCCCTCTATAACTTGAAGGCATTAGGGTGCACTGTGCACACCCTAATGCATAATACTTATATTAATGTCTTATACTTCTGTGGGTTTGATGTGCCAGGCCACCAGATCCACACTGTCCAGTAAACCCAATTGTCCCTTTCCTCCACCTGGCTGGAGGCTGGTTCCATCTAATCCTGATCAGAATCACTCACTTCCTGTGAATATGACTTAGAAGTCCCTTCAAGAAGATCAGACACAAGATCATCCCTTCTATTCTGTCTGGGGAATTTCCTACTGGAAACTGTAATGGTGTTGTTGGAAGACTCCACTTTCATGATTGCTTTCCCTGCAACTCATGTACCCACGCAGTTAGGATCAAAGTGGGTTTTCCATCCCACTTCCTCATGTCCTCTCTGTGGTCATGTAGGTAAAACCATGGGTTACCATGAGGTGAGTACCTTCCATATTGTCTCTCCTGGGAAGGGGAACATTTGCTTCTAACAGGTGAGATATGGGCATGTACAGGTGGGGACTAGAACATGTCCTCTTTCAGTTGTTCTACCTTCTGGGACAGTTTCTCCACAGTTGAAATGCAAGCCTGTAGGCAGGGAGAGGTAATTCATAGAATCATAGAATGGTTTGGGCTGGAAGGGACNCCCAGACGCTGGTGCATGGTAGGGTATGTAACAGACCCACTCATGCTGCCAGTCAATCTGTTTCCACTGCTGCCATCACCCCCACAGGGCATTTTCCACCATCCATGAGTTGGCAGGGACATAGAGCCCTGGTCACCTTTCTCATTCAGCAGTATCTAAAGCCAGATGGCTTTCACNTGCTGAGGGTGCACTCAATTCCACTGTCCCTGTCACCAACAAAGATCTTAAACAGGACCAATCCCAGTACTGATCCCTGAAGGACACCACTTGTTCATTACTGCCCTCCACTTGGACATCAAGCCATTGATCGCAACTCTTTGAGTGCAACCATCCAGCTGGTTCCTTATCCACAGAGTTGTCCATCCGTCAAATCCATGTCTCTCCAATTTGAGACCAGAATGTTGAGTGGGACAGTGTCGACTTTGTATTGCAGAAGTTAGTCAGCCAATTCATCCACCATTTGTCCTTGGCCATCTTTCTGGGACACTACTGTCAATGAGTTGGCATATGATGGTGGTGCACTTCATAGAAACTTCAGCCACATGGGTGGTGTGTATTGGACTTGATCTGAAACTGCTTGTCATTCAGATCATTATAAATCACCTTTAGCACAGCTAATTCCCCCAGGTACTGGATACCTCTCTCCATGGTGGTCCACTTGCCTAGGTGACATGTAACATTTTCCTTGAAGGGCTACCTTTCCTTCACATCTGACAGACCGAGAGCTTGTGTCTGGTTTCCAATTGCCTTGTCAATCCCTGCATTCCTAAGCAGGGATCCCATCTGCTTGGTCTCCTTCTCTCCTAATTCTAGACCACTGCCCCATTATCACAACATAGAGGCCTGCACTCTGGTGCTATAGAAAAAAGCATTAACAACATCGGTTGTGGCATACCACTTGGCTGCCTTTGACACCAGTTGGTTTTGAAGCTCTAGCATGTCTGGCATGGCAGCACTCAGCAGCGTTGTGACTTCATTCAGGCCACAGGGTAGTCCAATGTTAGTCTCCATTCTCTGTTAGACTTTTGCACTGGCCATTTGGGGCAGTGGAAGAGTGAGTGAGTTTTGCTGATCACCCCTTGGCTCTCCAGCTGACCAATCAGCTGCCAGATGGAGATCAGGAAATCTCAGTTGGTGCAATATTGACACTGGTGCACCATTGTGGTAGTGATTGGCACCTATTGATCTTCAACCCTCATCAACCCCACCACAGAAGGGTACTTTGAGAGACGGGCAAGGTGAACAACTGTTCAGTTTCCTTCAAGGCAGCTATACCAAAGACCCACTGGTACCCTTTTGGGTCCTTGCAATAGCCTCTCCTGAGATAGTCTATGCCCAGGATGCAAGAGTGACCCTGGT
>VYZX01022245.1:0-10081 GCA_013401335.1 Brachypteracias leptosomus | reverse complement strand
CTCACTTCAGCTTCCAATACAGTGAGTTTTTGAGATCCCCCTATCACCCCAGAAACATAGATGGGTTCAACCCCTCTATAACTTGAAGGCATTAGGGTGCACTGTGCACACCCTAATGCATAATACTTATATTAATGTCTTATACTTCTGTGGGTTTGATGTGCCAGGCCACCAGATCCACACCGGCCAGTAAACCCAATTGTCCCTTTCCTCCACCTGGCTGGAGGCTGGTTCCATCTAATCCTGATCAGAATCACTCACTTCCTGTGAATATGACTTAGAAGTCCCTTCAAGAAGATCAGACACAAGATCATCCCTTCTATTCTGTCTGGGGAATTTCCTACTGGAAACTGTAATGGTGTTGTTGGAAGACTCCACTTTCATGATTGCTTTCCCTGCAACTCATGTACCCACGCAGTTAGGATCAAAGTGGGTTTTCCATCCCACTTCCTCATGTCCTCTCTGTGGTCATGTAGGTAAAACCATGGGTTACCATGAGGTGAGTACCTTCCATATTGTCTCTCCTGGGAAGGGGAACATTTGCTTCTAACAGGTGAGATATGGGCATGTACAGGTGGGGACTAGAACATGTCCTCTTTCAGTTGTTCTACCTTCTGGGACAGTTTCTCCACAGTTGAAATGCAAGCCTGTAGGCAGGGAGAGGTAATTCATAGAATCATAGAATGGTTTGGGCTGGAAGGGACGTTAAAGAACATCTAGTTCCAACACCCCTGACATGGCAGGGACATCGCCCACTAGACCAGGTTGCTCAAGGACACATCCAACCTTGAACACCTCCAGGGATGGGGCATCCACAAACACCCTGGGCAACCTGTTCCAGTGTCTCACCACCCTTACAGCAAAGAATTTTCTCCTAATTTCCAATCTCAATCTACTTCCTTCAGTTTGAACCCACTACCCCTCATCCTGTCACTAAAGGCCTTTGTGAAAAGTCCCTCCCTAGTCTTCTTGGAGCCCCCTTCAGATACTGGAAGACCACAATAAAGTCTACCCAGAGCCTTCTCTTCTCCAGGCTGAACAAGCCCAACTCTCTCAGCCTGTCTTCATAGGAGAGGTNTGAGTTGGCATATGATGGTGGTGCACTTCATAGAAACTTCAGCCACATGGGTGGTGTGTATTGGACTTCATCTGAAACTGCTTGTCATTCAGATCATTATAAATCACCTTTAGCACAGCTAATTCCCCCAGGTACTGGATACCTCTCTCCATGGTGGTCCACTTGCCTAGGTGACATGTAACATTTTCCTTGAAGGGCTACCTTTCCTTCACATCTGACAGACCGAGAGCTTGTGTCTGGTTTCCAATTGCCTTGTCAATCCCTGCATTCCTAAGCAGGGATCCCATCTGCTTGGTCTCCTTCTCTCCTAATTCTAGACCACTGCCCCATTATCACAACATAGAATTACAGAATCATTTAAATTGGAAAAGACCTTTAGGATCATCAAGTCCAACCTTTGTCCAACATCTCCCTGACCCCTAGACCGTGCCTCAAAGAGTCACATCTACTCATTTTTTGAACATCTCCAGGGATGGTGACTCCACCACCTCCCTGGGCAGTCTGTTCCAATGCCTGACCACTCTTTCAGTAAAGAACTTATTCCTAATATCCAATGTAAACCTCTCTGGAGCAACTTGAGGCCATTACCTCTTGTCCTGTTATTAGTTACTTGGGAGAAGAGACCAACTCACTACAACCTCCTTTTAGGTAGTTGTAGAGAGCAATGAGGTCTCCTCTCAGCCTCCTCATCTCAAAGCAAAACAATCCCAGTTCCCTGAGGCACTCCTCATATGACATATTCTACAGACCTCTCACCAGCTTTGTTGCCCTTCTCTGCACCCGCTCCAGCACCTCAATGTCCTTATACTGTGGTGCCCAAAACTAGACACAGCACTCAAGGTGTGGTCTCACGAGTGTCGAGTACAGGGGCACAATCACCTCCCTACTCCTGCTGGTCACACCATTTCTGATACAGACCAGGATACTGTTGGCCTTCTTGGCCACCTGGGCACACTGCTGGCTCATGTTCAGACAGCTGTCCACCAACACCCCCAGGTCCCTTTCTGCCAGGCAGCTCTCCAGCCACTCTTCCCCAACCATCAGAGCAGTCAGGTGATCATCTGTTCACCTGAGTGACAGCTGAAATCCTTTTGCATGTCTCACAACTTACTCAGGGACAGGGATTGGGTGATCACCTCTGGCTCTTCCTCCTGTTCTTGTGATGGCCCTTGTTCACCTTTATCCTTCATTATGTGAAGAGATACTTTTGTGTGTTTCTTTTTCTGTATAAGGACAACTAATACCAGCACAGGCTGGTTCTCTGGTTCAGCTGCAGTAACAGTCCATTTGTTTCTAGGTCCAGAGACCTTATCTTCTCCTTGAGGACACTGAATAGTGTTGAAAGGATTTGGTAGGTGTGGGTAAGGCCTGAGCACATTTCAGTGATTTCTGTTTCTCAGGATTTGCCAGGTTGACAGCATACTTTTTCTAAATACTTTACTAGTTTATCAGGATTCTGCACTTGTACAGGGATGAAGTTCCAAAACACTGGAAGTGACCAGTGCCCTAGGCACTTGCCCATACTTTCTCATACACCCTGCTACTCATAACTATCCAGTTGGGATCTTGGGACAGATCTATGGGTGATATTCCTGAAAAAAATGTGTGTAACCCTAAAGAAGACATGTGACACATCCAGAACACACTGGCCTGGATGTTCCAAGGATAGTCACAATTCTCAAAAGCTGGGAGAGTTTCCTCCCCTGTCTCTTCCTTAGGTGGATGAGATCACTAATAAATGACAATGTCACATACACATACCGGCTTAATCTCATGACCAGTGACACGATCATATAATAAGTCAACAACATCCAATACAGCAACATGATGATCCCAACCCATTTCCCTGAGATGATGAAAACCACGTCAGGGAACACACAGTGTACATAAAGATTTACGTAACATCACCATGAGAACAAATAAACCAACACTGTGAACTTACACTATTTAACTGTTACAAAAAGTGCATATAACAAAATCATTTTAAAACACTTTGGTCAGATTTTGTTGTTATCTCAACCCTTCTTGTCACAGGTTGGGCGCCAAAAAGGATTGTCCTGGTTTAGATCCAGCTGGGAGCTGAGCACCAGGTGGAGAATAGGGAGAAAAAGACAAAACCCTGTGGGTTGAGATAAGGAGAATTTAATATAACAATGCAAGAAGAAAAGAAACAACAGTAATAACAATAACAGTAACGAAACAATATTAAAGTGAGTGATACAGAATGCAATCACCAACTAGCTCTGCACCAAGAGCTAGAGCCAGATACCCACTTGCCCAGCCTGGCCCACCTTCCACTCTTATAGAGAAGGCATGATGTCAGTATGGTATGGAATATCCCATTGGTTGTCTCAGTTGTCTATCCTGGCTGTGGCTCCCTCCCAACTTCTGATGAAAATTAACCCTATCCTAGCTGAAACCAGGGCATAAAGTTACAGTCTTCTTCACCTCAAACAATACAGGAAGATGAACCTCATGTATACATATGTACAGCCATCTAGCACTCAAACGGAGAGCTGTTGCAAGAATTATTTCTGCTCTGACACTACCTCTCAGGGCTAACCTGCGCTACAGGGATATCATGCATGGAAACAGGGGCAGGGTGCAATATGGGAGTATGGGACACAGACACACTGGTACAGTTGAGTCTCCCCTGAAGGCATTCTTCAACTAGGAGTCTGGTAGTACTGAAGTACTGGTGCAAGAGTGAATGTGAGCAGTAAACACCTCTTCTGTAAGGACAGTTTGAGAGAATTTGCATTGTTCAGCCTGGAGAAGAGAAGACCCTGGGGAGACCTTATTGTAGCCTTCCAGTATCTGTAGGAACCTACAGGAAAGCTGGAGAGGGACTTTTTACAAGGGCTTGTAGTGCTAGGACAAGGGGTAGTGGGTTTAAACTGGAAGAGAGTAGATTTAGACTGGATGTAAGGAAGAAGTTCTTCACTATAAAGGTGGTGAGACACTGGAACAGGTTGCCCAGGGAAGTTGCGGATGCTCCACCACTGGATGTTTTCAAGATCAGGTTGAATGGGACTTTGAGCAACCTGGTCTAGTGGGAGATATTCCTGTCCATTGCAGGAGGATTGGAACTAGAAGGTCCCTTCCAATGCAAACCATTCTGAGATTCTATGATTAGATCCATAGCAGGCAGCTGCCATGTATCATGAACATAACACTTAAATGTAACAAAAGCTAAGACAAAGCAAATAAGCAAACAGGCCAAGAAACAATCAACTGTTCTTTACCCAAAAGAAAGCAATCCCTCAAATGAGTCTTCTCTTCCACTTCATCCTTAGTGGCAGTGCTCAGTGACATGGTTTAGTGGTGGACTTGGCAGTGCTTGGTTAACAGTTGTACTTGATGAACTTAGAGAAGTCTTTTCCAACCTAAATGATTCTATGATTCTATCCCCATAAAGTTACAATTAAAAAGACCAAAGGTATTATGAATGGCACAGACATCAAACTCAACATTCATACCTTAACAAATCCACTTTATGAAGCCAGTAACAAATATCTTAAGGAAAAGCTCCCTTCGAGTTGATACACACTTCATCTGTGTAAGAAACTTTTTTTCTCTTCCCAGCATTATGAAGCACTGTGTCTTGTGATACCAAACTTGAAGCTGAACTGCATTTCTAGGTTAAAATGAGCACTCCACATCTCTGTCATGAATAAAAAAAACCCAACTTGTCTTTTTCAAGCTAGAGCTCTCACTCTTGTATACAAACGTATTTTTATCTGATATTCCAACATTGATGCATTAGAACTGATAAAAATGGGCGTAATAAGAAAATGAGCACCTGAATTGTCTCTTCTGTCCATACTCTTTCTAATCAGAAAGCCACAAAAATGCTTCTGTGTCCATTTAGTCAGAACTCACTGAAATTTTGCATGATGCTCACAACCGAAGATACGGGTACACATTTTTAATATTAATGACTATATTCCCATCTATTCTCTATAAACTCTTCCAAAATGTTTGCAAAGTCCTACCATTATCAGTGAGCTTGAAGTTGCCTCCAGTTATGTGATCATTTCAAAAATACCATGTGTTGTCTACTGGCCTTAGTGTGACTGACAGCACCATTCAATACCATGATTTTCCATGTGATTTCTTTTCATCACTATAGAAAACAGGGAAACTCAGTCATTCCATATGACTTCAAAAACCTTCTTAACATCAGAATATCCTTGTGGGGACACAGTAGAAAAAAATATAATTGTCATCAGCAATTCCAGTTCTCATTTGGTGAGGTATTTCCCTCTCAGATTTTGTCAGATAACCATATTATTTGCAATCTTGAGACTCTATTCTTTCTGCTATTTAATAATACTGAACTGTTCTTACTTCTTACCAACAGTACTAAACATAAACTAATCTCAAAAAGATCACTAATCTCAATTCTATAGATAATGGAACTGAAATAAAGTTCAGTAAGAATATCTTGCAAATGCATGATGGATTCAGAGAGAATCTAGAGCCTCTAGGTCCTCTTGCCACCTGTCTGCAGCTTGTTTGAAAAAATCTTGTTAATGTCTCTGCATCTGACTCAACCCCTGTGAGCACTCCAGGTGTTACCCAGGACATTTTCATTGAAGTGCCTTGTGAGCTTAAAGAGGATGATCTACAGGACTCCACAACCCTCACTTAGGAGTGCCAAGAGCCTGCAGAAGTGAAGAAGGAGTGGATGGGCCTTCAACGAATTGCAGCAGTATAGCTATATGCTTGTAACATGGGGATCTACGTCTGCAGAAAAAAATTTCCCGTAAAAGGTGTTAGCCAGGAGCAACTGTCTAACAACTGGAAGACGTGAGACGCTCAGTGATGTAGAAGCCATTTGGAACTTGTCACAGAAGGTAGAATGTTTATCTTTTTAAAATCACAAACATTCTCTTAAATGCATCCATGCAGGAACTGTGTTTGCCAGTCTCTTGCTTATCCCAAAGAAATTATGTGTCTCAACCATGTATATTGATGTTCCTCACCTTTCTAACCTTTCTCCAGATTTCCATAGTTAGCAGCACAGGGGAAACAGCTGTAATTCCAAAGATGTCCCATCTTACTGTTCTTAACACCAGGAAAGAGCTCTATAGGGTTGCAGAAAACAGAAAGAGATGATTATTCAGCTTTGCATTTTAGGGAAAAAGGGAATAAGGGGACTTGGCTGTATTTTCCACTCACATCCCTCTGAACCTTTCCTTGGTTGCTGAAGAGGTGAAGCCTCCAACATGCCAGTGGAGTGGGAACTGTAGAGAGGACATGTTTCCCCACTTCATGGAGAAGCAGGTTGCTTCCATAGGGAGATAGGGCAAGGCAAGGCAAATCTGGGCTGCCTGTCCAGAGCCATGCACCAGGGGCTTAGAGTGCACCTCTCCTTATTTCCAGTGTCACGTCTGGGAAATATGTTGTCTTTGTTCATTTAATATAGAGAATAAAAGGTGGTGCAGGAACAAAGAATTTTTTTCCTCACTGAAGTTTTTGTCTGTGAATGTTTGGATATGCAATCAATTGGCCTAAATGAAATCTCTAACTCAGCTTCTTCTCCAGACGCCTAAGTGATGGCAGCTCCACCCACCTTCATTTGTGCTCTGTGTGGCTCCTTCCCTGGAAGGAAATTAATGGAAACTGCTTGATGTTCAGCATTTCTGAAAAATCAGGCTTAACTGTGGACACTGCAGCCGAACTTTATTAGAGTACTATTTTGAACATATTAGTGCTGGATTTTATTCAGATTTATTAGCATGATGACAAAAATATTCGTGGTATGAAAAAAAAAAAAAGCCCCATCACTCAATCGGCTTGATTCATTTTCCTGTAGTATCTCTTGCAGTCCATCTGCTGGAAGGTGAAGCCAAAATGTTTTAGAATTATGTTTTCATAGGGAATTCTCTGTTAATTAGTTATCTCTCTCTGCCATGTGTAGCAACTGATGAAATCATCTACTGTAATTTCATGAAAGGCAATGCTGGACTGTTTGTTAATATCAGCATGAGCACTTTCTTACGCACAGCACTCTAGTGGAACACAAGTGGTCCAAATAACATTTTATTTTAATATAATGAGGACACACAGCTACTGTAGCATCACGATTTCTTATTTCCTTGTGTCTAAAAATGTGGTCTTAGGCTAAATGCAGCAGAAGGATTTTATGGACTCAGATTCATTTTTACATACATTTTTAATGCATTTTTACAGAGTAGAGCTTACTAAAGTTGCTGCTAAGATTTATTTGTTTTTCTAGAATAAAATAGTCTGATCTGCAGTTGTATTTAATAGGCCAAAGTTACACATCTTCTAGTATCATTTGCTGCTTGCAGTTCATTTAATGAGGACATGGCACTACCAAGCTGTGGAAAAGTGTGTTTTGTAATTGCAGATGAAGTATTTCAACCCTTTTACCTTTTAATGCCACAGAGTACCCTTGGTAGCTAAAGACCGGTCTGTTTCCAGGGAGCTTTATTATAGAGAAAAAATATGGAATGTCATTTTCTATACTTTGGTATATATTTTTTTCTTGCAAATAATAGTCTGTCCTTAGGTAATAGTAGTGCTTTCCGTCCACAGGTCCCAGTGTGAGTCTTAAAGTGGATGCTTCATTGGGTTCCTCTTTTACCAGGATAACATCCAAAAGGAAGTCGGGGACAAGTTATAGGTGAGGAGTCTATGTCTACTGACTGCCAGAACTAACCACAGGATAACTAAACAGTCCTTCTCCTACAGTAAGATCTTCTCACCCCCATGCTCTGCTAATCTCACTGGAATGAGAAAAATGTGTCACTAGTTGAGATTAAGCTGTCACTAAAACTTGTATGCTTGGCATAGGAGAAGTGATAGATGAATCAAAAGACTAACAACTTGAAGGCACTTGCAAAAAGCAGCATTAAGAGCATTGTTGTCTCTGTATTCAACTTCTCACTTAAGGAAAAGGTGACATGAAAATCCCCAGGGTGACCCCAGCGCTTCAATAAAGAATACCTGCTTAACAGTGACAATTGTTGTGCTGTTGAGTTAAACCCTGATTCAGAAATAAAGACTTCATCAAACAATACACTTTCCCAAGACTAGTGAGAACACACAAGAAGTTCTTACTTCTGGTAATCCCTCTCAGAGAGAGAAAAGGTAACAAGCTGATACCACCTCTAAGACCCTTAACTTGCTAGTTTTAACGACTCAGTTCTGCAGCCTATCATGAGAAGAAGCCGTCACTCAGCCAATATATCCTCCTAGGTCTACTGGTGATCACATATGATGAAAGATGGGTTATATCAGAACAGGAATCAACAATATTATATTGAAAACAACAGGCTAATGGTGCATAGCACAATTTGTACAACTAGTGATTACTTGCTTTGGAAAGAAAAGCTATTAGAGCTTCAACACAAAAGGCATCTAAATACACAACATTTCATTGCTTTCAAGATGCCTTCTGAATCTTTACAGAGATGGACTTAAGATGGTAGATTAATAAAAAAAGCCAAACCATTTTAAATCATGTGGAGAACATTTCAAATAGTGTTTTGAATTGGTATGAGATGTGTGGAAGAAAAAATGAAATTAAATGTAGTATTTCCTTTCAAGTTGATAGAGAAAGCACTGACCTTGTCACCTATGAGTGGTGACATTTGACAATCTTAATTTAACGTGTCCAAAACCAACACAAGGCCCATGTGGTGAAGAAAATTTCTCAGTGTTTCTCAGAGGAAAATGCTAGAACTTGATAAAAACCCAACAAAACAAAACACCCTGACACAGGAATGGAGAAATCAGCAGTGTGAAGAAACACAGGGTAGCAGAATGGGAGCTTTAAAAATAGGTGAATATTAATTCTAACAAGTGAATATTAATTCTAAGAGCCTTCTCCTTTCTGTATTTTATTTTAAGAGAACTCATGTCCTGTCCAATGTGAGACATCTCGCACAAACACAAACTCCCTGTCTGTGGCTGTAAATCACAGAGTTAAAAAACTTCTAGCACAATGTATACGAATTAGAAATCTAATTAGCTGATATATGTATGTGTGAAGTATCAGCAAGGCAGACTTCCTAAAGAAGTCATTTACTTATGAGCTTTTGCAACATTCTGGGTGTCAAACAGCAGCGGAGATAATGGAGATGTGCAAAGCAATCTATAGTGATTATATTGGGCTTGTCCTCTCACATTTCTCTTTTTTCCTCTCTCTTCATATATACAGAAGGTATTTCTGCCTGATTTCACCTTAGAATTATTGCAAGACTCGCAACAGTTTTTTCTGCCATTGCTGGATGACTTGTTTTGGAGTCTGTCTAGCAAGACATAATATTGTGAATCCTTGGATGTTCACCAGGAGGGAACCATCAAATAAACCTTGCCTTGTTGTAATATGTCACTGCAGTCAAACATAAGCAAGTGCAAACAGTAAACAGCTTAATTAAAAAAAAAAAAAAAGTACAACCCTGATGTTTGTAAATTGCTCAATTTTCACTCTCATTTTGATTCTTCCACTGATTCTTCCTGTATTTTGTGTAATGTAAGGCCTGGATCTTTAAAGCAAGAAAGGAGAACATATTTTTTAAAACAAAAAAATATGTTCAAGACTTCTTTAAATGTCAAGAAGAAACAACTAAAGGTGTAACCCAGATGTCTTCTCTATTCATGATGTCCCCTCCAGCTTTTCCCTCTATAGTGACAAGGATATGCTATGCTTTTTGAGACTTACATCCTGCGCCTGAAAAGCAGAGCTACATAAATCAACGGAATTTAACTCCTTGTAGTGGTCACAGAACACTGTGATCACACAGAGATCGGTGCTACCTGAACCACTTGACCAGGTGGGGGAGGGGAGGCTGTTCCTTTGTCAGCGGCACCGCCCCCTGCCCGAGTGGCAGGGTCAGTGCCTGAGGCCAGGGCGGCAGGGTCGCGGCCTGGGGCTGCCGGTGTTGCGGGGGCGGGGCCTGGGGCCGCTGGCGCCGCCGAGTCGGGGCCCGAGGCCGCCGGCACTGCCGGTGCGGCAGGGGCTCTTAA
>VYZX01022241.1:52887-81492 GCA_013401335.1 Brachypteracias leptosomus | reverse complement strand
CCTGACGTTCTGTAATTCTGTGATTTCAAAACTAGCTCCATGTATCTGCATGTGTGGCAATCACTGAAGTCATTACACTGTGAACTCAGCTTAAAACCCTGGATTTCTGCTTAAAACTGTTGGGTACCTGGGTTAAGATTTAAAGCCATCTCCTTGACCTGCTCCTAGGAATATCTTGCTCAGAGAAGTCAGCATGATGTGAAATTGTCTCCCCTCATAAGAATGTGGCTCTCTGCTTCTCTAGACCATGGTGACACCACTTGACAAACATGGGTTGGTAGCACAGGCATAATACTTGCTTTGGAGACATCTGAAAAGCTGAGTGTTTCTTTTCTCATATGTCCTCTGGTGATGTGTGCCCAGCTGCCCTGCTAGTCTCCACCGCTGATTTCAGTGAATGACGACCAAAGGCATTTCACTCTGAAAGGAGGTATTTAAATACTGTCAGGAACAACAGATAAAATGACCTCAAACAATCCCACATAAAGTCCTTTGTTATTTTCAAAGCACTTTCCCAGCTTGACACCTTTGCTTTTTCATATCATATAAAATTCAAAATGTTTTATTCCAGTACAGGGCATGAATATAAAATATAAATATATCAAACCTCACACTACTTTTTTTGTGCTCCTGCTTTGAAAAAGGACCTGAAGTAAACTCAGGGTAAAGATCAAGAAAATTCCACTTCTCAAACTTTTGTTTCCCATTGTCTCGTACTCATTTAGAACAACTTTTCCCAAGCAAGCACACTTACAGCAGTAAGGAGCAGCCTGGGTGCAGATGGTTCTGGGGGTAGCAGCTCAGGTCTGCTTGGGGATGAGCACACCAAGCTATTTCAGGTATCCCTTGCACAGGGGTTCCACACAGACAGACTGGCTGTCTGTTACCTCCCTAAAACACCATCCCCACAACACCTACACTGCTCCTCCCCTTGCCCATAGGTGCTTTTGTCCACACTTCTTGTCATTATTGAACACAAGTTGTTGACCACCTCTTACCAAAGCCAGAGGGTGCTTTTATGCAGCTGCCAAAGGGGCAGAACCTGTTCCGCTCACCTTTACATCCTCTGTATTGCTCCAATATGACCCTCAACACTGCTTCTCCTCAATCTTAGTTACTACCATTACCTATGTTACTGGTATTACTGGAGAACTTCCACACTGCCCTCCTGTCTGGTGAATGTGGCATCCTGCTACTGCTTGCTATTTTACATGGTTTCTTCTGACCTGATCAGTGCAAAGGTGAGTACAGGAGGCAGCACAATGACCTTTGTGCTGTGCACAGCTCAGCACAAGCTGATCCTGCTGGCCAAGGAGCAGGGGAGAGAGCTGAAGTGAGGAAATGCAGTCCCATCTCCCAGAAAAGCATCGAGGTTTGCACAGTAAGGACCAATGCAAAGGTGCAGGGGCTGGCAACCCCTCCTTATTACCTGACACCCTTTCTCTAGGATGCAAAAGGGTCATTAGAAATTATCTGTTGTGGTACTATACCCAAAAGGTTGATATCCAATTTCTCCTTTCTCTTCTGATTATTGTTGTTACAAAATGGCTTTGAAATTACTTAAGAGTAACTGGGTACAGGTTTGGGGCCCATGTGTACACAGAAATGGAAGTGAATCAATTCTGAGATGTTTGCAATAGGCATAGCTGGCAGCATGCAGCAAAGCAAATACTTGTGTGAATTTGCATCTTACTTAGTACATCAAAAAAAGTTTTAAGCTGTGACTTGGAGAAGTCAAGCCAGGAACAATAAGCTTGTCTGGAGAATTCTGGTATTAGAACTAAAGGATATGGAACTGTGTCCAAGGTAAATATTGACGTGACTCAAGATGAACTAGTAAAACACTTAATGAAGCTGAAAATAAGGCATCTGGGATAGATGTTTATTGTTAAAAATGAAACATTTGAGCAAAAGTAGCATAGTGATGATGGAGGTTATTCATAGGGAAGCCAAGTCAAGGAAACAGCATCATCTGAAAGAAACTGACTCCAGCTATTTGTGAAACATGGAAAAAATTAGAATTCTAACAGAGCTAAAAATGTAAGTGAATAGCAAACAGTAGTTATGGACATTCAGAGTGGATTTTGGAGACTGAATCATACCAAGGGACAAATTACTCAGGTGTCCAGAATAACTCTATTGACTTTGACAGATTTCTCTGTATTTGCCTTTGTGTAATTGAGAGTTTACTCCCATACACTGTATGAGGACTGAATATTAAGAAACCTGAGAAAAAATATTGACTTTCATTCATCCCAGTATCATTCTCTTGATGATAGAGAATGTCACATTAAGTTCGCAAGGCATTTCAGGAACACATTAGAAGCTTTTCCCTTTTGTGCAGCAGGGAAGAAAAAACCTTGTACAATGCTGTGAAAATAATCAGAAAGGCTCTATTAAACTGGAAATGGGAATAAATTGTGCCACTATATTAGAAGTCTTACTCACATGTAAGTCTACAATGTTATCAGGATGCTCTGTTGTAAAATCCATTGAGCCAGGCTGCAGTTAGCCAACATTACCTTCACATGTTCATCAGTGGTGGAGATTTTGGGGAAGAGATGCCAAAAGTTGAAATTGTCTGCTTAGTTGTGCTCTATAAACCATCTTTTTTCTACCTCAGAAATGCAATGCTAACACATAAGGACTGATTTCATAGGTAAAGGTACTCTTGATCTGTTCCCATGTAGTATTCTATAGTTGTAGTGGAGTTGCTATGTTATGTATCTATATAAATTCCATTAAACTCTGTAGTGATTATGCACATGCAGCTGCACTCCCCCAGAAGGCTTCATAATGCAATACAAGAGCACCCATTCTCCCAGCCCCAATGCACAGGATAATCTATGCAACTGACCATGTGGCAGAAGGAAAGCAGGGCAGGAGGAGAAGTCAGGAGGGATGCCCAGGGAAGACAGCAATTAAGAGAGCCTGCCATGCTGGGGCAGTGCATCCATCCTTGTTCCTTGGCTGCTTCTGACGGATTCAGGGAAAGAGCAACTGTAGTGTTTGGCTCTGCTCCATCTCTCAAAACCTTTATCCTAGAAAGAGCTGAATGCCATAATCTTTCTTTGTCCTCCAAGCAATCTGTTGGAAAGCTGGGGTTCAAAATAGTTTAAGACTTTAAGCATAACCATCAGCTTCTTGGACTAGATTTAGAAAATCCACAGACAACCCACTTGCTCCCCTCATCTCCTATTTATTCAGAAGGTTTCCTTTGGCTAGCTTTCTTGTTAAGGCCATGATCAAATCACAGTTGCCAGCAGATTCTATTACTATCATAAACAAATAGCAGATTATTTTGTTATTGTTCTGAGCTTCAAAGCTGAAGCTGGTCTTAGCATCAGTAGGTTCTACCAGTACTGACATGCAATTGGAATACAAAGGAGATGTTGATAATATAAAACATGTTGCTTATGTAGATCATTGAGCATCTCTTAAATGCTCTCTGCAAAGCATCTCAGCATGTTGATCAACCAGCAACCTAAGCCAAAATAACTCTAGAGCTGCAAATTTGAGACACTGCACAGCAGCACGGTGGCATCCCAAGGGGCATTCTGCCCAGCGCTGCCCACCCCAGAGGATGGTTATACAAGCAGCAGATATTTTGGGTCACTGCTGGCATTGTTTGCTGAAACTCATGTGCAGCAAAGTCTTCTCTGGGCAGAACAAGAAGGATTTAATGAATATGAAATAATATTGAAAGCAAATAAGGGCATTTTGTTGTCATTCCCCACACGTTGTTTTATTGGTTTTGTGCTCATGAAAACATTAGCTGATTAACTCACTATCAGAAATGTAAAGCTGCTAACTACAAGATGTGTGTGCAAAACCAGATACGTGTAATGCCTTGATAGTGGTAGGGAGAGATTTTTCTTTTTCTTGCTTCCTTACTTTAAAAACCCAGCCAATATAACTTTTTTTCTGTCATCATAACATTTGGTGCTATTCCCATATGTACAGATTGCAACATCTGCAAGTTTTAAAAATTAATATAAAGTTCCATAATTGTATATGCCTTGCTCATTTTAATGGTCCTAAACAAGCAAATTAGCTTTGATGCAAACCAAGATGCAGTCAGTAGATAAAGTGTTTTACTTGTACAAAACAAGCTGCTCTAATGGAGCTGGGATGTCCATGTAGTTGACACTCATGTAGATGATGATCAAAATGTAAGATCATGTTGTTGAGGAACAGAATGTGACGTCAAGTTGCTGGTACACAGAAACTTAATAGTTTCTAGTAGTGGAATCATGGGTGATAAATTGCAGAGCAGTTGCATTTGTTAGATCTTATTTCTGTCACTCACTGCCCACAGAGATCCAGAAGGAAGGTGTTCACAAGTAGAAGGTGACCTGTCTTCTTCCACACTTCTAGAGAATTTGTCATCATTATGCAATGATCACAAAGTGATGCAGAAGCAACAGAAGGCCTTGCTGGGGAGAGACAGTCGAGCACGAGGTGAAGGTTTTGAGTGTCCTAGCTCTCCTCATTAGCCCAAGTCAAGGCACTAAGCAGTGTTCTACTGATTACAGAGGAGCTTGCCCAACATGAAGGGAGAGAAACCTCATGATCTTCTTTACAAGTTGCCATTTATTGTCCATGCTTCTTTTTGCCTGTGGCTGTAGTGTTAAAAACAAAGTTAAACATGTAAGACCTCTTTTAATTGTGTCTAAAAATATGGTGACCATTTCGTGGGTGAGAAATTGCCACAAGGGTGATTCCTGGAGCTGTTTATCTGTGACTGTGGCCAGTTAGCATCCTACACTGGGCAGCTTGTTGTTACTGGGATGCACGCTCTGGAAGCAGATAGGCTGCAGTGTGAGACTCTGCTTCCCAAGGGCAGCTGACCCTGAACTTGCAGCTCTAGGACTAAGTTTTGCTACAGCAGTCCGGGTACTTTCCTCCAGGGTCTTCCTGTGAAGAGTGGGCATAGCATCAACGTGGCTGATATTATGGTCCAGATACTTAAAAAGTTAAACAAAAGCATAAATTGTGGGCCATGCAAGACACATCACAAGTAATTGCTGCTGATATGTTCCAAGGAGCAAGTCACCTGTCTCTTGGCT
Organism: Brachypteracias leptosomus; assembly: GCA_013401335.1. NCBI lineage: Eukaryota > Metazoa > Chordata > Aves > Coraciiformes > Brachypteraciidae > Brachypteracias > Brachypteracias leptosomus. The sequence continues at coordinate 76,423 of VYZX01022241.1, read as the reverse complement.
TCTTTTTTTACTTTAATTCTTGTATTTTTAGTCTTGGTGTGTGAGATTTCATTTTGTCCATTTGAAAAACATGTTGTATGTGGATGTGTACTTGACTTTGCATGTATCTTATTGAAAGTCATGAAATGACCTAGAGATTACAGATTCAGAGGTGTTGGAAGTATGGTCAGGATTTCCAAGTTTATTGAAATACTGGTCCCTTATTTTTTTTTTCTAGAGGCAGGCAAAGTAGAAACATAGCTGTGAACAATAATATAAACCTTGCTGTTACCAAGCACTTGGTAAGCAGTTTTAGCAATGCTTCTGCTTTTCCTGCATGAATATAAACCCTTAGAGCACTCTCTGACTGCAATATATTTCAGCATAAGGGAAGCAGAAATAAAATCAGGCCCTATATTTCATGTGTTCAGTAATGGAAGACCAAAGCAGGAAGAGCCAGGTGCTTTCCTGAAAAGAATGAAAGATCTGAGCAACTGATTCGTGGTGAAGTAATATGGTTTAATGAGAAGATTTATTGTAGCTGAACCTCATGCCATCCCCCTAGCCAATATCTTAGATGATTCAGCAACTTGCTATTTTTATCTCAGCTGTACTAATAGAGTTTATAATATTGTTCTGTCAGTGCTATTTATACATCATCACATGCCTGAGTACTCCAGGCTGTGCTTTTTTTCCACAGTCTTGGATGATGTCATCGTGAAGCATGCAGTTGTATTGAACAAAGGCTTTCTTCAGAACAACAATTAAAGCTTATGGCACAGTATACCACCAGATGCCATTGAAATACAGGGATAAGCTCCCCTGTTTTAAGGAAGGTCTAGACAAGGCTTTCAGTGCTTCAGTAGCTGGTCGCCTGGGGAATTGCTTGAAGAGAAGTCCTAGAGCTGTCAGTGCCACACCTGGTCTTGGCTGTCTCTAGTAAGCAGTGTGCTCTGAAGCCTGGGGCTGCTTTCCATGGAGGACTCACTAACAGTGTAATTATTCAGAAAAAAAAAAAAAAAAAAGACAAAATTCTCCTCCAAGAAGGGACATTTTTCTACTGTGAACCAATTCTACATCTTCTCCTTAGCTCTTCTGCCTGAAGATATTCATCCACCTCAAATGTTTTTGCTGTACTGGGAGATTTTGAGGATACCTGTGCAGACCTGGCCAGCCTGGAAACCTGTGGGTTTGACATGTGCGTCTTCCCAAAGCCAGGGGACTGAAGCCTATTGTAGTATGATGCAGTGAAAGATCTACAAATTATTTTCAAAGGAAGAATTCAGCATCCTCAGTTGATCACCTTTTCATTCATGATGTTACAGCAAGCCTCAAACTCTTCACTCCATTCCTGTTCCCCAGTGCATCATGTGCATTTCCAGCTGTTTATCACCATTCCATAAGGCCAGCAACGTGAACATCAACAGCTGTGTTCTTCTCATCTGCTACTTGTATTTGAGCTCTTAGAGTTTTAACCACCTAAACTGTCTATCAGTGCTGTTCAGACATGACATATATAGCTTTTCACTAGAAGTTGCTTCTTGGGAGCTCTGTATGTCTTCTGGCCAAGCCATGACAAGCATGTTATTGGGTCACTGACAGAGGGAAAGGGAAGTGTTACCCCCTGCCCTCTGTCTATTCTTTTCAAGTATGATCACAGTAACTAAGCAATTTATTTCAGAAGTACTTATCAGTTGGACACAATTGCTAACTACCCCAGAGACAGAGCTGGGACATGCTTATGCTGTGGTATTCGGTCTCTCTTGATTTGCAGACCTCCACCTCAATTTTCCAATGGCGATTTAGACCCAGGTGTGGAAAATTGCTCTCATAAGATTAGCTTTCTCCCTCATTAGCCTTCACAGACTCTCCAGTATGTTCCACAGGCCCTCAGGGGCCTGCATCCTCCAGGCAGGAGAGCACTGGCCTAGCCCTGGGGAGAACTGGCCAAATTGTCTTTTTGCACTTACAGGGGCAACCCCTCACTTGGGAACAGCCCTACCCAGTACTCTGACATTTTTAAGCCCCCTTGACTTCTTTCCAAAGCCTCCTTCCGAAGTTTGGCTCTGCACAAAATATGTCAGCATCTAATAAAGGCTCAAAACAGAAACAGAATTATATAAATAGAAATTAAATAAATTAGAAAGAGGTGCCAGAGCAGCAAAACCCTCATGATAGCTGTGGCTGCATGTGCAGTGCAGCTTCCTGCACTCGCCAGAGTGCCAGGCTGCCCCTCAGTATTCTTAGAAACATATGCATCTGCTGTGTCACTGGCACTGCCTGCTCAGCCTTGGACAGGTTTTCACATCTTCTCACAGACGCTTTAGAAAGCTTGGGTTCGTGCAGAGATTTGATGCCAGAGCCCCAGCCAAACCAGCAGCAGCCACTGGTTTGGAAATTGTGGAAATTGTGGCCTACCTGGTCAGCCATGATACTATATGGTTTATTTCCCTCATGAAACCTGGTCCAAAAACCTGGTAAAAATCAACATGACTAAGGTGAAGTAATTTGTACCACCTGATGGTCTTTGTTATAGCCAGGGCTGGAAAGATAGAGCACATCATTTGCTACTTGTTCATTATTAATGTGGTTTTTCCATGGAGCCATTGATCACAAGTGAACAGGAGATAAATGGGTAAGAGTCATTCCCTGTAAGCAGCATAACAACAGTGGGTTCCAGGTTGAGATCCTTCAAGAAATGAAAAGTAGTTTTAAAACTGTGCAGTGCTGGATCTGCTCAGGTAGCTCTGAGCCCCTCGGCTGGGCTCCTGCCATTCTTTGGTTTTCCACAGAGGGCAGCTTGCAGTTTGGACCCCCAGAGCTATGCTGGAGGTCACTCCAGCCTTTTGTGAGGTCTCATTCTTCATCTTCAGTTCTCTTTATTCTTCAAATTAGGACATTATTAGTTTGAAAATACAGTCAAGGTTTTAGAAAACTTTTGGGTTGAGAAGAGGATATGGAGTTGGGGAAAGAGGGATGAAATAGCATATAACTCTTGGATTGCTTAGCCTATCCATTTATTAAGGGAGGAAATCTAGAAAGGGAGGTTTATTAGATCTTTTTGTGATGCTGCCTTGCTTGAATTTATGCTGATACAGATGGCCTTATGTTGAATCTTCCTTGCCCTTTGCTGTGTCCCAATGCCCCTCCTTGCCAGCTTGGCTTGCAGGTATGGGGGAGTCTCTGGGGCAAGGGAGACTTGCCAGTGTTAGATTGGACTTGATGATCTTAAAGGTCTTTTCCAATCTAGGCGATTCTGTGATTCTGTAATATATGCTCTGCTATGGAGAGCTGTTGGCTTTCCAAAGCTCAGGGAAACTGCCAAGTATGAGCACAGTCACACTGGAGGCAAGCTTCTACACTGGAAAACAAATGGTGAAACTCAAAAGTGGTGTTTTGGGTAAAGGAAACATCTCATGTTAGAGCAACTGATACACTCAGGAAAAAGTGGACAAGGTTCTGGACACATGGCTCTGTGTAATTAAAAGGAGCACACTGAATGAATGGGCCTGGAGTAAGGGAGACAGAAATAGAAACAGCCATCTGTCAATACGCTTACTGGATGGCTAATTGGGAGCCTCAGGCCTCTACTGCTAAGTGTTGCCCTGCTTCATTTCTTACAAAATGGAGACAGCAATAGCAATCTCTCCTCAGGGACCAGGCACAGCTCTGTGTAATGGGGCGTCTGAGTGAGCTCCCATAAAGCATTTCTGTGGCAGGTAGGATGCTGTGGCAGGTAGGTTGCTGTCCTAAGAACCCACATCTTCCTGTGGACAGGTAACAGGAAAAGTCCTCGTGGCAAAAAGGTAGGGAAAGGACTTGAGGCAGGTTCATATCTGTCATCTCCGCCTGCTTTGGGGGAGAATTTCCTTTACAGCGAACAGTGCAACTGCAAAGCCTGAAACAGAGAGGAGGGCAGCCCAGCTGGAGCTGTTCAGTTTATCAAGAAGAGATCCTTACATTACTTTGAGATGTTACCTCTACAAATGGTACTTCACCGTTATAAATATATATGTAATGTGTACGTAATGATTGATTTCTTAGTCACCACACACGTTGGAAACATCATTAATGCAATTCTATAGACAGGAGTTAGTTAAAATTAAGGGCAGGAAATTCCAAGGTATTTTTCTTATGGAAACTGTGACAGCTGAATTATATGGGCTTGTTAAGAAACTAAAGATAACCCCATTCAGAGTAGATAAAAACATTATGTATGAGCAAGGAAACTGAATTACAATTGCAGTGGGAGCTGTAAGTCTGAATATCTTGACTGTTGTGTGCAGTAAGTGGAAACTTCACCATGCTGTTACATTAATTTTGTACTTTTTATTTAAGGACAAATCTTGAAATTCTTCACCTTAAAACTCCAGTGGAGGATTACTCCAGAAGAACTCAGACATGGGGATTCAACACCTGGTTTGTACAGGTAGGGTGAACTTCCATCTTAATTGTTTCTTCTGTCATGGTTTGGTGGCGGGTGTAAAAAGCACCCTGAGTTGTCTTCAGACTTGCTGGGAGGAGGCTGCATGACTTTTAAACAAATACCAGAATTCATTTCATGCTGATCACAGCCTCTTCTTCTGGGACAAAAATCATGGCAGGGTCCTGGATAATAAAAGCCATCTTGATAACATCCATGGCACAAGTCAAGGACCTAGTACTTCTTCCCACCACACCATGTCTGCTCACAGACAGTGGCACTCACAGGCTGTGTATGCTTTCCTGGCAGCTCTCAGGATGACCACTGGGATAAAGGACCCAACATATGTGGCTGTCATCAGCCACACTGCACCCTTGCAGCTGCCAGGCAGTTGGCTTGGCAGAGGATCTTGAAAGAGCACTTTGGGCTGAGTACAGCATCCTCAGTGGAGTTCACTGTTACCTGTGTTTGAGCACTGCTGAAAGAGGCAATGGGGTTTGGTACCTGCTGCCTCTGCCTAGTTCCCATCCCCTGGGAGCAACCTGGCAGCCACTAACCCCTGCTCCAGGCAGGCAAAGGGAAGGGATGTCTCTGCCAGCAGATTTGGGAGGAGGTGTTCTCCTTTTAGCATCAAGTGACAATTTTACGGTATGAAAATCTGATTTTAAAAATGTATATTTCAGCTGGTTGTACTTTATCCAGTATTTGAAACCTAGCATCTGTGTACTAGCTGCACCTCTGAGACCCAGGGGAGCAGCCAGGCCCCTGGGCTTTCTCTCTGGGCTGGTGCTGGGCTTGGGCTTGGGCTCTGCTCCAGCTCTGGCAGAAAGTGATGGCTGGGCTTCCAGGGTGGCTATGGGAGAAGTTTTCCTGTAATTCTTGCAAGACCCCTACCTTGCTACTAGTTTTCCTACTCTGAGACAGTAATCAGTCTAAGTTTTGTTGTCATAACATTTCACACCTGGAATTTCAGACATTTTGCTTCTGCTTTGCTTTGTTTTAATTAGTCTTGCTTGAAATGTCATATTTAAATGAGAAAAACAGCAAGGCTGTAGAAATCTCAGCTATAGACTGTGAAGCAGTAACTGTACAGAGCTTGGCATGAGGCACTGGGACTACCTGAGATCTCTAATTGCCACCTATAAATATCCAATATCAGTCTATGTAGAGAAGGTGAGTGCAGAGGACAGAAAATAATTTTACTCTATGCCGTAGTATAATTCATGCTTTTAAGATCAAGATTAAAAATCTCTGTTAAGCTCCAGACTATGATTTTATTTTCATTTACATCAAAGGATTTAAGAGCCTTCAAAATCTGGTATTTTTAAAAATAACTTAAAACATACTATCTGGCAATGTGAATCCCAGTTAGCACAGAAGAAGCCAAGCTTTACTTATATAAAGCAAATAACTGAAAAATCAGAATTAAAGAAATATCTTGTCCTCAGTTTAACTCTGATAGCTTGCATGTTTGTTTCAGGAAAAAGACTTTACGAAACATAGGCCCTTGTACCGAGGACAATAGCCCTGTGTGGCAGGCCCTACAGATCAGCAAAAACCACACACCATAAAAGATTGTGCAAAGGTTCTGAGCCTTGATTTGAATTCTTGGGCTTGTTTGTATTTCAAAAGCAAAGCTACTGAATTGCATCTTGAAAACCATATTCCAGTGCAGGTTTCCTCAAAACACAGCCCAGGTTTGATCAAAAGGTTCTGAAGTCTGCAAACCTTTTGACAAACCTGATGAATGTTTACACTTTCTAAGTAAACCCCAAACCAAGTGCATTTGCATGGACTGGTGTCTTGCAAAGGAGAATTTTTTTATATCCCACTCCCCCCGAGTTCTTTCCAAAATCCCATCCATGCCCTGGAACCAGGCTTTCAAGGCTGGAATTCTATTATTTTTATTGATAAATATGCCAGCAGGCACAAAAAATAAATATCTACACCCAAACAAAATATTTAGTTGTATTTGTAAAACTCCAAATAAAAAGCAATTTTGTATTCTGGTTTAACTTAATATCTGTTCATGTGGATCAGACTCCACAGTGTTCACTTGTCCAAACGACTGATAATCCTTACTGCATATAGGAATAAATTTTAATTACAAAGCAATACATATTGTGTCTTTTTTGGTTGTATGCATTTTTTTATCAGCAGACAAAAGCTGACATTTATTTTACTGATAGCCCTATATTTCCCCTCCTGCTACCACCACAGCAGAATTTCCCTTTCCCAAGGAAATTGAGAGGATCAGAGCACATCTGATGTTCCATTAATTTAAAACGGCTGCCAGGACTTGCATGTTATATCAGCTTTAAAGTGATTGAATTTGGATTATTTCAAACTCAGGAAAGTCCTGCCTTGCCTGACAGAGGCGTATCAAGTGACAAAATAAAATACGACCTCGGTACGAGAATATCTGCGCGTACACACGTTCTCAGCCCTGTGCACACAGCCTTGCAACAGGCACTTTAGAAGCAATGGAAAGAATTCTAATTTTTTTCCCCTTTTTTTTTTGATAGCAGGCCCCTATTTTAAGCTGTAGCCCAGCTAAGTGGAGACACCTGGTGTTTGTTGCAGCAAATTCACTACAAACATGTGAAATGGAAGGGGAGAGGAGAGCAGGGGTGCCCAGGGTGCCCTGTTCAGGGTGCAGGGCTTTGCCATGCAGCCCAAAATCTCTGCTCCCCTGCCAGAGTCTGCCACCCACCTACTGCGAGTGCACCAGAGCACAGAAGCTGCTCCACAGGAGTTGTGTATGTTCCAGGGGGGCAATCTTCCCCTGGCAGGTGCTAAATTCAAGCACTAACTTTTGGGTAAAAATGGTTTTGTATTGCTTAGCGAGTAGCTTGCGTAACATAGTTCCAAAAGCAGAAAAAGTTTACGCACGACCAAAAGAATATTAAAGTTTCACTACAAAAGAAATATTGTGCCTGCCAAGGCCTGATTACTCATAAAATCCACAGCATTATCGCCATCCGTCACTGCCGCTCTTTTAATGATCAAACTAAAAAGAGAGACATCGAAGTTGTGGGGGTGAGGGGGGAGGGTCGTCATGTTTCAAGAGTAAGGTTTCCTAAATATAGGACAAATACGAGAGCTCAACATATTTTTTTTTACCAAAAAAATTGAAAAATCATCTGAATGAATCACAAAACATATGTTATGTTTTGCTGTAAAAGCCATGAAGTTTATGTGGTGCTCTATTATGGTGACTGCTTGGCTTTTCATGCATTCCTAAATTACCATGTAATCTAAAACCTTGTTTTCAGCTGCTCTGTATTGGAAAGTCCCTTGCAATAATCAGGATGATTACAGGCTAGTGCGGAGAACAAAACTTTTTTGTATTATTGCAAATAAAAACGTAGTTTATCAGAAATTTTACAAGGGAAAAATAAAAATAATGATAATAATAAACTTTCTCTTTTCCCTTGCTAGAAATATTTTAAGAGTGAAATTAATTTTGGTCACTCTGTGACTTAAAACCACATGGATACTTGGTGTAAAAATATGTTTCTTTCCCGTAGGGACTTGACTTCAATTGGTGTGCCAAAACTATCTCACAGAGATTTCATTGTCTTATCTACTTACATCATCTTAATGTGATTTTATTTTACTTTGTCAAAGTCATATTAATGTAAATGTGTTCTTGATAGCAAACAGAGTTCTTTTTTATGCTAGACAGGATTCAGCTGACTCTAATAAAACAGCCTGCAATCCATTAGATTATAACTGTAATATATTTATTTTGCTTCCTAAATAAAGACTGTGTCAGAAAGCGGTATAAGGATTTTTGTCTTGTTTTTCCACAATAATTGCTTGGGTGGGGTTACATTCTGATCCTTAAATGAATAGTATCGCTTGGAACAAACACTTCATATATCTTTTATCTTCCCCTTGCAATACAGTTCTGAGTTTTCTTTGAAAATGCAAAGCTACTTTTCCAGATAAGTCATCAAAATGTTTCCGAAGTATTTTAACTGCCAGATTAACTACATCTTGAATACAAAGATAGATGGCTTACATTCTTTATGCAGAAATCCTGCCAATGCATAGCAACTAGCAACAAATTAATTTCTGTTGCAATAGTGAAAAAAAAAAAAAGAAAACCCTGCTTTGCTATGCAAAGCTCAAAAAGATAAATAGATATTTAAAAAGAAAATAAGGTTACTCATTCTGAAAAGGTAATCTGTAAGCAAAAAACAGAGGATTAAACATACATTTGCTCTCTTTACAGAATCTATGTTCTAGCCTTCTCTTAATGTATTTGGCTAATTAAGGACATTAAGGACTGCAGTGACCTTGTGGTAGATTTTGAAATCTAGGAATTTCTATATTTTTATTTTATTTATATTTCTGTTAATGCTGCCCTCCCCCCCCCACACACACACACACAATACAATCTGTTTCAGGTCAAAGTCTGTTTATGTCAGCAATGTTCATACTACACAACTGAAGTGTTTTAATGCATTTATCAACTGGAAAATATTGCAAACATTTCATTTCCTTTGATACAGACACAAAAAACCCTCTGCCTTCATTGCAAATTCTTGTTCATATGAATCACTCTGAGTAATATTTGCTTTAACTTTTGTGTGGTTCTACAAACAGCCTTTGTATGGCTGGACTTCAAAGCTGGTAGAAATAAAGGTTAGAAATGTGATAGGAGTAATCTATTATTAGGCATGAAACATTAAACCACTTTTAGTTATAAGCCTTAAAACCTGAATAATCTGGGGTTTTAAGTTGCTGCATATTTATTGTGTTTTCAGTTACTTAAGTCATTTAGCGTGGAGGGACTGTTTTGAACCGAAATATTTTCCATAGGAATACGAACCACAATTGGGTTTAATTTTTCCTAATATTTAATTTAGAAAAACTGCAATATTATAGGAGACATCTCATATGTCAAAGCTGAAATACTCTGTTTGGTGTTTCTTGCAGTGTAAAATTAATCTCTTACCAGCACGCTGACCTGAAAGGCAGGTTTTAGTGAAATGGGCACAGGGCGAAGGAATGGGGGTGGGAAGGGAAGATAAAATCTCATTCTTCAAATAGCAGCAAGGAGAAAAAAAAATAACACAGAGGAATGTCACAGCCCGCCATTGACATGAAATAAAACCTGACCCAAATGTGCATGTGAGAAGTTTCTTTGACCAACACACCCCTGGCCAGTCGCAGTTCATCCCTAGCTGCCCCCGTAGGGATGTTGGTTGTTGGATCAGCACAGGGGCATTGCACCTTCACCCCTCTTTCTCTGTGGTGTGTTATGGTACGAAGAATGCACTAATGGTCTAGGAGGAGCCCAAAGTTGAGAGGGGATTTTGATGGGTTTGAAGGACCTCAAAGTGTTCAGCTGGTGGAGGAGTAGGAACAACATGCCACACTGGTAATGTTTTGTTCTTGGTTAAGTTTGTGTACTACTACAGTAGATTAATAAGTCTGACAGTTGAAAACAGATAACAGTTCAAGCCAAACAGGTCAGCCAGAAATAAACTATCATTTGAAATCCTGAATTTTAAATCCTCATGAGCGTGGGAAAGCACAAGGGTGCAGCCTGGGCCTGATCCTGGTCCCACCAGTACCAGTGAGAGTTTTAACACTGACAACATGAGCCCCATTTCCTTTTTCCTGTTGATTTCAAACCTAAAAAATTCATTTCCTTAGCTCCCACTGTGCCAGGCTACTACGGCTGGTGGCCTTGCAGCTGCCCTATAGAGTGGGACAGGGGGATTCACTTGTCCTATCCCATAGAGAAGCAGTGGACTTAGTGCTGCTGTGTACCCACAGTGGATGTCATGGGACATCACCTGCCTCGGGTCGCATCACCAGGGAGACCTCAGCAACATGGAAAACCAACCCAAATCATCACACAGAGTGAGTAATATTCACATTTACAGTATGTGTGGATGGAAGGCAGCATCTCCAGGCTGCCCTGCTCTTCCATCAGTGTCATGCGGTTTTGAGGAATTTGGTGGCTTCCCTCACAGCTGTCTGCAGGAAAGTACTAGAGCGGGTGCAGGGGAAGAGCCCAGGATCCCACCTGGGTCTGGTCCAAAGGAGGGAGGGGTCTCACAATTGGGAGAAGTCACCCATATGTGAAAACTGGAGAAACCAAGCAAGTCCCCTACGGCATGCTGCTTAGAATGGCTTTCTCAGCAGGGATTTGCCCATCGGGGAGAGGAAAACTCTTGCTGGCTATTTATATTTTGGCCAATGGAAGAAAGGGGCCACACCCCTCTATCTCATTAGTATAAAAAAGGCATTGACAACGCTGTAGTCTCCACCTTTTCTTCTCCCATGTTTCTCTAGCACGCCTGGTCCTGGGCCAGCCTGGTTTAACAGGTTACCCTGCAAACACCGTGGCTGCAGCACTGTCCAAGGTCACACATTCACAGGAAGCATATGTGTGCAAAGCCATAACACTTGCAAACTAAGGAGCGATAGCCCTGGCCAGCGTCGGCGAGAGATCTTCATATTGCTGGGGAAGGTGAAAACATAATTGAAAGCATTTATTTGGGGGGCATGTGGGACTGAATGAGCCAATAGTTTTTGAGCAACAACTATCTGTAAATCACTTGTTCTGATCTTACAGGCTTTTAATTTGCTCTACAAATTTGGTTAGTTGGAGAAGACGTAAACACCAAGAACTGTACAGGATGATGCATTAAACATTAACTTTCTGTAGACTTAAAAAACCACCTCATTCATGTGATATTAAAAGCATAAGAGATGCCAGGCTGATGAATGAAGCCAGTTGACTGCTGAGAAGAGGTGATGGTTTTGCTCCATAGCTTTGTCCTTCTTAGTAATCTGACTCACTGAGATATTTTTAGGCACAGTAAAAGCTTCCATTGTTAAGTAAATTTTCATTTGAATTTTCCTCAAATTATGCTGTTGGCTTGGCCCCCAGATTCCTTTCTTCAGTGTGGCAGTGCTGCCCTCCATGTCCCATGGAGAAAGGGGTGCCGTGAAAGGGTCTGATGATCGGACCAAATGGTGGAATGAGATAGATCTCAGCGTCAGGTTGGCAGGATATTTCCCTTTCTTCAAAGATCTCCAAACCCAGCAAGCTTTTCTTTGATTTCTTTCCAAATGGATTTATCAGCATTGGGCCATACATTTGTTTAGATTCTTCCTGTAGGGTGGGACATTCAAAAGAGCAGAACAGTGTCAAGTGCCAAATTCTCACCAAGTTCTCCATAAAGATTTCCTCAGCTTCCTTTGAAAATCCTAGCTGTGCTCCCCATTGCTCTGCACATCCCTGCTGTAAAGGTGCCCATGGTACCCTCACAACATGGGCACAAGGGATACAGGAAAGATTGTGACATTTCGAAAAACAGGCAGAGGAAGAACTGGCTCTAGACAAAGAAAATGCATGAAAATCTGGAAAACAAAGAGAGAAACGGTTCCCTAGACCCATCATCTTTCTTTTTTTTTTTTTTTTTTTTTTTCCTACCTCTCTGTTTACTGCTTGTCTCAGGTTTTCCCTGACGTATCTTCATTAAAAATGAGGTGAGCGTACACTGTGTATTGAGAGCATAGGCAGAACTTGAGCCCCACAGTCAACTTCTGCTAGTGTTCTGGGCTTGAAATGTGTTGGCACAGATGCAGATGACCAGGGATTAGTCTGGTCCTCCTCTGGGCTCGTAAAGAAAAAAGCAGAAACTGCTGCCCAAGGACAGAGGCCATAGAGTAGTTAGAGGTTTGGCAACTGGTCATCTTAAGATACTTTTCATAAAGCAGAAGCTAAGACCTCACTAATTTTGATGGACTACCTCAGAAGTAAGCAAGAGATCTATAGCTGTGTTGAAACATTCAGGCTAGTAGCTACTGAATAACAAATGCACTGATGGCCAACCAAGGACTGACAGAGCTATTTGTTCTCCTGCCCTGGGGAAAGGGCCTGATGAGGGCTATTGGGAAAGCATGTCAGAGAAGGAATTTTTATTTTATGAGTAAGGAGTTACAGAGGCTATTTCTGATCCGTTATAGGTGAGTTAATAATTTGTGAGTGGGGTTTGTGTGTCCTCTGTTGGTTTTTTTTGCACACTGGGAAGATCATTCCAAGTTCACTAATACGATATTTGTAGTTACGTACTTGGCTGTATTTTTTAAATGGCAAGTACCTAGAGATTTCTGAGAACCACAATGTGTTTTAAGTCTAGTTTGTCCCTACTGCCTCGGTTTCCAGATAGAATTTAAGACGTTGATTTTGCTCCTAAATCACCATAGCTAGGTCTTGGCAAGGAAAAGTGGTTCTGTTAAGGTTGATCTTACATCATAAGCTAAAACACCTCAGCACATCCCTTCTTGTCCCACATGTATCCAAGGATTGGATGTAGGCTCCCAAATTCAGTGAGTCTGGGCATAGACTTGCTGCCCCAGCTGTGCCTTGTGCTTCTGAGGAGGGCAAGGGCAGTGGGGTGCTGGGCAGAGAGGATGCTGGGGCCCTTGTTCTACACCATTCGCAGAGAGCCAGTGGGGCAGAAGGGAGAGCCTGGAGGGAGCTCCTGGAGAGGTTCTCCAGTTTGTCACTGAGGATCTCAGCACAGGAATTGGTTTTTGAAAGGAGCTTGGTTAGGCACTCTTGACTGTAAGCTCTGGGAAATCAGAGTTTCCCTTTGATTTATTTCAAACGTTCAGCTACCAGGAGTAAGATAGGTACTTTTCTTATGTGTTCTGGAAATCTAATAAAACATAAAAGTCTGCAAAAGTCCTTTGCTGCGTGCAATCAAATCAGCATTGCAAATCTACCTGAACATGGAGCTTCGGCATCAGCCTCCAGATGACATGTAACACATTTGTGGTTTGATGGTCTTCACTCAAAATGCTGGCTAAAATATTTCTATCTTCAGATTTACTTTTAGAGTTTATGGTTGAAAGATTTCAACTCTGGGCAGCCCTTCTCATGGCTTTTAGCCACAACACTTGCAGTTGCGTTTCACATAACTTAAACAGTCAACAATACTTAATGAAGAAATAAATAACATCAACAAAGTAGTAGATAATTGTATGCAGGCAAACACCAAAGACATTATCCATCAGGCAACAGCTGTGAGCATTAGTTTTGATTAATCGATAATGTTGTACAAACGAGCAGGAATGCTGGCCAGGCCTCTGGGGGCATCACCTACGCTTTTCTAAGCAGCAAGGTTTGTGATTTTAAGCAGAACTTTCAGGGGTTCCTCCATCAGTGGTGCCCCACTTCTCAAAGCACACCAACCAGCAGGAGTTTATCCAAGACCATTGTGCGGCCCTGTCTGTAGTTTGGAAGGTTTGTTGGTACATCTGTATTTTGGGGTGAGGGTTTGGCTCCCTCATTTGGCTGAGGGTGCTTCAGCGAGGTTTAGGTAAAACTCCGGGGCAAGGTGGTGCCTGGCTTGTGCCACCTGGGAAATAATGAGCCAGCACGTTTTGGCTGAGCCTTGGAAAGGCGGCAACAAAGCACATCTGCCCAGCCTGCAGCTGGTGTCTGTGGGACCCTATCCCAGTCCAGGCATCTATCAGAGCAAGTGCCTGTTCTGTATTTTGTTTCAAAATGTAAATACGGTGGAATTTTTGCACACATGCTGCTGCTCCTCTGGAACCTATCGTGGGCAGGTTTGTGTTGAAGTTGGAGGAGTCTGGTTTGTCTTTAACCACACCTTCTGGATGGAGGAGCCTTAATGAAGTTTTCAGGAGAAATGGATCTTCTTCCGAGCACATTCCTCTTCCCAAGTGCTCCTGCCACCAGCCCATTGATTTCTGTGCCACCACCTCCTCAGGCAGCAGCCCTGAATTGGGCTGAGAGGTTGCTCTCTGATCAGTCAGCCGGACTACGCGCTTCTTCCTTTCCTTTTTATTTTTTTCCCTTCTTTAATGTATAAAGAACTTAAAAGAATGCAAACCTTTCAGAAAGACTGATCACACACTTGATCCCAGTCTGGATAACAGACACAAGGTTTTATAGCCCTTACACCATTAAAAGAGAAAGAGGAGAAGGGACAGGGAGGGTTTCTGGTGCATCAGGGACAGGTTTCCAGAACCCGTGCTCACATCTTCATGGCTTTCTCCTCAGGAAACAAATCGCTGACTTCTTGGCATCTGAATAAACAGCATCACATCATTTCCACCATAAATCCAACACTGGGGATGCTTCTCCACCAGCAGAGACAGGAACACAAGGAGAAAGAGGGGAGTGAAGCAAGGGGCTGTAGCTCACCTTGAAAAAGTTGAACAAAACAGACACACAGACCCACATCTGAAGGGTTATTTTAATCCTGTATAATGGCAGATGCATGTAGAGATTTTGCAAGCATGAGGCATATGGGTTCATTGAGATAGAAATGGCAACGCTTTGGAGAGGTACAGACAGGGGAAGTCCTCAGCTCTTGTTTGAGAAATGGAGGTTTGCATAAGGCAATTGAGGAAACATCTGCACTCCTTAAAAAACCAAACACTTCCCAAAGATGAATCTTGGAGCCTTTCAAACTCTATCAGAGGGAGGACCAGGAACAGAAATTATCTTGCATGAAAATTGCTGATAGCGCAACAAAACCCAGAGGGTTTCCTTACTCACTTCTCAACATGCATGCACTAATAAACTTCTGTGATAACATTAATATTCCTGATAGTCTCTGTGGGCTCCTTCTCTCAAATGTGAATTGCATTATCGTCTGTGAACCCTAAGTAAATTTGTGGGCATTTAAAGGTGTAGCCTGTAAATTGTGGCATTGCTGTCTGTTCACAGCCCCTCATATGACCCATTTTCAAAGTACCCACCAGCTGGGTACTGTAGAACTGACTGCCCTCCTGGGGCCTGGCATGGTAAATAGGTATTGCCAAATCTACGTGAATCCTGTGCGGTCCCAGATAAATGATACCAAGTGAAATCAAGTGAAAAGTGCTACGATTCCTCTTCAAGATCAGAAGATATGATCATGGGTCGCCTCCTTCCCCTGTGAAGTTTATTGGGCTTGCTTATCCCCAGCACTGTGCAGAGCCTGCATTTGCTTAATCATCCCCATGGTATCTGCTGTGCATCCAGAGACACAGGGTACACGCACGCATTTGTGTGGACGCTAAGGCTGGTGAGGATAAATAAGACATGTTTTCTGCAAAACAAAATCTCAGTTGCATGTTTTTAAATAATTAATACAGCGTAGGTAACCTATAAAATTAATGGCTTTTCCTTTCCCTAGGAGACAGGAAAGCGTATGAATAAGCCAAAGGTAAGGGCAAGGTTTGAGGTTATTTTTGAGTTCTTGGTCAAATTCTTTCAGAGAGTACCCCCACTGGCTTCAGGGGCAGTATTTATGGCAGATATTAATTTGCTCAGTGAGATAAATTTAAAAAATACAAAGAAAGAATAACCTTGTGGTAAGATACGAATCTCTCTCCAGAAAACCAGCATCTTAATAACAGATAGCATTTTGACATGAATTCAAAATAAATCCTTATTCTAGCTCCAATTATAAAATACTTTAAATAATATTTAAAATACTTAAAATAATATTTTCTTAACTGGAAGAAGGTTTCTGCAGACCTTTTTTCTCAAGCAGACAATATTTGGCATCTTGTGCAGTGCATCAAATAAGACAAGTGGATGATATTCAGGTATTTCTCTACAGTCCTATTATTCCTGCTTTGTTTTACTGAGATGAAGTCCTGTATTTCTAAACCCAGCAAGGGCAGATCTCAGCAGACCACCTTCTTTCTCATTGTCCTGAGCCTATGGTTCCCATTGGCTCTGCTCTGAACAGATTTTACCTTAGGTTACTGCTTTCTGGTTATTTTCGTATGGGGTGGAAGTGACCACCCCAGTGTTCAGTTCCAGGCAGCCAGCTCTTGCCTCACCCTCGGCAGCCGATCCTGAGGCTGTCACCGTGGGCCTAACTGTCCTCTGATTTCACCAAAACTCGGGTTGGGAAAGAGATCTTTTTGAAGGACTGCAATTTTCAGAGACCTTTTTATTGCAAAGATAGGTAAAGCACCTCTCAGTATCATTATTCAAATGTGGCATATGTTTTGCTGCAAATATTCAGTCAAACTCTTTCCAGTGATTTCCAAAATAAATGAGACTTTGCATAGTACTCTTTCCATATTTAACATTGCCTTCCCGGTGTTGCAGCCAAGGCTTCCTTTTAAAGGCATGTGCATGAGATTATGCAATTGTAGTATTCCGGATACCCAGAGCAATTAAAAAAAATCAGGCTAGGTATAATGAAGATGAGCCAAGGTATCTGTTTCTCAAGAGGATTTAAAAAAAAAACCACGCCAACTCTGTCATCCCCAGAGGCTTGGATCCATGGTGGTTAGACCTCAGAAATTGTACTTTGGAAACGTGTCCAATGCTCACTTGGGTAAGAAAAGGAGGGGTTGGAAAGAAGCAGAAGAAAGGCTCACTGGTATGACAGATATCTGTGCTCCCTGGAAACAGTGACTGATAACCTTGTGTGTTTGGCAGAGCTGTACTTGCAGATCAATTTTTCCCTTCTAGTATTTTAGTTTGACGTGTACCCGAATTGTGAGAGGAACAATGATTCTTGCACTCTCTCCAATGTTTACCAGACAAATCTTTTGTTATTTCAGCCCAACTGTAAGGCCAGTTCAGCAGGACATGCAGAAATGGCCAGCCCCCCTCAACATCAGCTCTGGGGACCACAGCAACCTGGGACAGAGAAGCATTTGCTTATTGAGCCAGTTGTCCTGTAAGGCAAGAAGCAGCCTTCAGTCCGCACAGCTGAGGTACCAGGAGCTATTTTGCTTTGTTTCTTTTCTACTGCCACTTGGCGCCAGATGCCAAAAGCCTTTTTCAGGCAAAATTGGGAAGGAGATGAGTTGCAGAACTGTCCCCAGCAGATGGTTTGCTGAGCTGCCTCAAGTATGTACATAGGTAGGGATGCCTTGAGGACAGCTTAGCCAAAGGTTAAATGTGGCTAAACTGTGTTAGATGATTGATTCATCAGTTTTGTCACATTTGTAACTCAGATAAAGAATGAAGACATGGGAATAAATGTGTAGAAGCAACTGCTGGAGCTTACAGGGAAAACAATCTGCATGCAAAGGGAGGAGCAAGGTGGTGGTGGTGGGCACACCAGCCCTGCATCCTCCAGCTGTAAGTGCAGGGCTGGCCAGCAGCCTGGCAGGTATGTGGGGAACTCCAGGAGCCCTTTTCCTGTGTCAGTGCATCTCATCCTAGTGTTGTTAGAAAAGATTTTGATAACTGAGAGGCCAAATGTCCTTGCACAAACGAAACTGGGAAAAATGGAAAAACTCAATCCCAAAACAGCAGAGCAAAAGTTGCCATAAGCACTTAGACATGGGCAAGGCATTCGAAGTCATTGAGGAGGTGAAGTCTCCTGCTTTTAAATGAGGGCAGGGCAGAAAAAGGCAAATTTTGAGTTTGGCTGGTGCATCCCTTGCCTGGGAAACCCACTTTGCTCTTCCTGGCTTGCTCCCCAGCAGCACCAGCTGCTCCCTCCGAGACAGCTGCTTATCCTCCTCTGGGGCCCACCAAATTTATAAAATACCAAGAATTTTCCCAGAAAAAAAGCCATGACGGCTAAGACCTTCTAAGTGGAAAGAGGTCAGCTTGTTTAATTAAACCAATTTAAATCTGGCACACCGAGAATAGCAACTTGCTTTGACTTGGATAAATATGGCCTGTCATTCTCATGATGATATTTCCAGCCCCAGCTATCCCCATCACACAAAGATATATACACATATGTATATTTTCACTAGAAACAGTTGAGGTAAATTATTTGACAGGAGCTGTATGTGAAATGGCTGGTGGGTGTGTTTCCTGTGCACCATTTGGAAACTGAAGACCATCTAAAAGCCCTACCAGGCGATGTCCCCTTCCAAGTGTTATGATTAAAAAATAAAAAGTTTGGTTGCATTTAGGATCATTTCAGTGGAGAGATTTTATTTGGGATTTTGTGAGAAGGTGGCTATTTTTAGCAGATAAATTACATGTTTTCTGAAGTGATATAGGCAAAAAAGTATAGCTGAAGATAGCTCACTGGATTTCAGCTTTGAAATGACAATTCAGCCCTTCTGACTCCAGATCAAACTATCTCTGTGATCTCAGCTCTCTCTTTCTTTCACAGCCATCCATGCTACCACCGCACGTAACAAGGCATAATTTTACATGTAGAAGACTGTGCTCTGAGCCAATATACAAGTCATACCTGATTGAATATTGCCATTTCAGACCCGCTTCTAATCACATTTTTCAGGCTGTGTGAACAAAATAGTGTTGTTATAATTACGCACACTTTTGTGTGTATGTGCATGTGTATATTATATATGTATAATGACATTAGGATGATAATATAGCTGTTTCTATTAGCTCTGTGGTATTAATAAAGTATGACAGAAAGTTATTTGATACCATTTGAAATCCCACTTGCATTTTCATATTGCTCTCAGATGTAATTCAGGGACTTGATTTTTATGAGTTATAGCTCTGATGTCACTTGTATTTTTGCCCGTAATAGGTCCCACTGGAGCAAAATTCATCAGACTCAATTAACAACATCTGAAAAGTGTATCTTGGTTAGCAACCGATCAGGCAGAAACTGTGTGGGTTCTGTTTTAGCTGACCCATCACCCTGTGCCACTGCAGGAGACCAGCTTTCCAGGCAGCAAGTAGCAGCTGCCTCAGCTTACTGTTATTGAGAAAATATTTGGGGGGCTGCTGAACCCCTGGCTCTTGCCATCCCATGGCTGCATGCCATATTATGAGGCTTGTAATGCTCTGCAACCATCTGGGTACCCTCCTAAGTTTTTGCATTTGCAGGTCATCCGTCCCACCACAGCCACTTTTTTACTGTTAAATCTCTTGATACTCAGTGATGATTATTTTCCTTAACCAGCCTGGCCCAGGAACCCTGGGGCAGTGGGGTGCTCATTCCAGGTGAGCTGCTCGCAGTCCTGCAGGGGAACATAAAAACATGATGCCAGGATGACAAAAAAAAAAAAGCAATCATGGTAATTACCAATAACTCCAAATGTACATATGAATTAAAGGGTGGGATTTGAAAGCTGATCTCACGGGAGGTTTTATGCTTGGTTAGGTGACTGACTGGGGCTGGTGGATTTTTTTGGAGGGAAGATAAATGCTCTGACTTCTGGTATTTTTAATGCTTTGAGCAGGTGGTTCAAACACCTGATCTAAAGAGCTCCAGAAGCAAGAGACTGATCCCAAAACCTGCTGAAGCAAACATGTGATCTCCCAGCAACTTCAAAGGGGTTTGTATCCCACCCCACATGCCGAGGGGTAGCAGGGGCTGGCATCGGTGTGGCTCCCTCTCCCACCCTGAGCACTCCCTGTGAAATTTCTCCATGCCCTAAAAGCCTGGAAGAGAAAAGCTCCAAGTAGAAAATCGGTAGGTGAAGCAAAGCAGCCTGAAGCCACGTGGGCTCACCAGCCCCTGCACAGGGACAGCCCAGCTCACAGAGTGGGTCAGGCTGGGTTTCCTTCCAAGCATAAAACTGGGCTTGAAGACTCCAGTTGCTTCCTGTCTCCCAACATACCTAACCACAACTATTTTTAATTGTAATGAAAATAAAGTTATTTAATAAATTAATTCTTTGAATGCTTTTTGGTTGAACTTTGGCTGTTTATTAGGACCAGTCTTATTTTGGCTTGCATGTACTTATTTCCAGCTACTGCTCTGTCTGATCCCCATCTTATTTCCTTTGTAATCTACTGATCTTCTGTTGCTATCATTGCTGTGTTTTATTATTTTATTGACTCGGCATACTACAGGCTGCTTTTTTTTTTTTTTCCCCTCCCTCCACTGAAAATAGCCTTTTATGAGAAGCTTAATCAAAAGCCTGGAATGTCCAAAGGAAAGCAGAGAAACATTACAACATTTTGCACATTTCTTTTGGCCAGAGAAAGTTACAAAATATTCATATGAAGAAACTTACCCAGTGCCTGCAGGACAAAATCCAACTTTTGTTTATATGTGGAATTTCAATTTCTGCTATAAACAGGCTGTGTATTTTTTTTTTTAATTATTTTGAAGTATAAAGAGTTTTGGGGAGGGGAAGGCTCCCATACAATTGATGCCAGAGCAATGATGAATACACACACCCTTGCTGCTGGGAACACATACTCTTCTGCACCACCACAGCCTCTGTTGCTATCCCATTCAAAATGCTACAAACACTAGAAACTTCAGCAGAATGCTGATGCTCCTACCAGCCAGCAGCACTGGCTGAAGAGACACCATGGGCTGAAGACAGGGGGATGGAGGCTGAAGCCCTCCTTTTGTTTGTGCTGCACCCCTTCCCGTGCTTCCCAAACACTGAGTGTGGCAGGGGAGGGAGCTGGGAGGTGATGGCTGGATGGCCACACACACACCTCATCCTCTTCTGATGGCTCTGTGCAACTTTGCTTTGAGTGAAGCAAACCTATACTCCCAGGAGACTAGGTGTCCCCTGCGAATGGCAAGTGGCCCTCAGGAATTGCCTTTTGCTGGTGTCTAAGGTGTGGAGCTGGGCCACCATCTCACACTTGACACCAAACCTTCAAATAATCAAAGTTCAGTGGGAAGAAAACTACTTACTCAGGAGACATTTTAGACATAAGAGATCTGGGCCTTGAAATGAGCATCAGATCATCGCACAATCTGAATTCTTAGATGTAGCCCTTAGGGACATAAGCTTAAAGCATGGATTTTAGAGTTGATCTTCCCCAGAATCTGGAGGTGAGATGAAGCCCTGTAAGAGCTCAATGCATTGAGTGGGGGCTTGGGTCATCATTTGTAACTCTGAGCTCCCAGTGTTCTGCATGGATAAGCAATCCCTGCCGAGAGGACCAAAACGTGCCTTTGCATGCTTATCTATCCTCACCACCTTCTTGACAGCAGTTATAATGCCATGGCTTGGAGGGATGCTCACTGCTCAAGGAGCATGATCATGAATGGGGATCTGCAAGAACCAGAGCCACAAGTGATGCTGTGTGCCACGGGCAGGAGCTCAGGGCAAGCACCAAAGCTGTCAGCAGTGCCCAGGTCCTGGCAGCTGCGGCAGAAGCAGAGGGATTCAGGTACAAACAGAGACAGGAAGTACTCTTTGCTACTTCATTATAAATTGTGGGAAAGGAGCAGCCCTACCTGCCTGAGCTAAAGAAAATGAATAAACAAATAAAAACCCGTTTGTGTCCAATATATTGTAACAATTGTTTGAGGTTGTTTTTATCTGCGTGAGAATATAAACCTGATTAAACATGCCAAGGTCAGTGAAAACAAAGGTGAATTGCTGGAGAAATACGAGTGGGGAGTTCACAAGGGGTGCAATGGAGCAGCATTCCCTATCCTGCAGGGTTGTGCGAGATGTGGGTCTCCCTTGGGTCACCTCCCATACCTACCCAGCCCCTGTGAAACATCCTCCCCCCAGGCAACTGAGCTACCCAGCATAAAGCATCAGACTTTAGTGGCCAGAAGAGCTGCTATTGGCAGCTCTACTGAGCTGTTCTGCTCGTTTTGCCCGTCCAAGGTGCACACGAGCCACTGGTACTGGGTGAAAGCCCAAGCACTGGTACCTGCTGGCTTCCCACCTGCCCCACCCAGCATCCCAGCCTCATAACCCACTGCTCTAGTGCCTGCGCTGCCTGCTCCGGCTGTCTGAAGCCCTAGGAGAGCATGGCAGCTCTCCCACAGCCGGAGCTCCAGCATCTTTCTCTCTTTTAGCAAATTCCCCTTCCCTGGCACTGAAGATGTCCTTCTTCCACCTCACCACAGTACGAGCTGAGAGGCCACAGACCAACACTCAGGACATCTTAGGAGGACATAGGGCAGGAAAGATGAAACTTTTGATAAACTGGAAGGAAGAATTTGGCATTTCCTCCGGAGGAACCAGAAGAAAAGCAGCCTCCTGCTAGAGAAGCACCCAACAGCCCAGGAAAGCCTGGAGATGGGAGCACCGAGGATGTTGGGGTGCTCACCCACATGGCACCACTGTGAGCGATGCCCAAATTCCCGTGCTTGCTCCGTGCCCTCTGCCCAGGGCCTAGCGAGCCTTCACCTACGCCTTGCGCTGGGCATGCTCCTTTCTCCCAGCCCCCCAGAATCACCACTCAGGGCGGAGTGGCCTCTCCTGCCAGCGAGGTGCCTGGAGCACTGCGGCAGCCCCAGCGCTGCACCATCAAAGCCATTTCGGCCGCATGACCAACGCATGAATCCATTGTCGTGACATGGAAAGCGCGTTTCTCTACGTTATACCTAACCGGAGGCAGCGGGGCTGGCCGTGGCTGCGGCGTCCGGGCAGCGCTGCCCGCGCTATGGCCGGGGCGGCCCTGTGGGGCGGCCCTGCGGGGCGGCGAGCGGGCGCCAGGGGGCACCTCGGCAGCGGCGCCGCCGCCCGTACTTGTTGCTTGCCCCACGCGCAACGTTGTGTCGTATGCACGCAATGCTGACGTCATTGCTGTTGTCATTATTAAGTATTCTTATTTCTTTTTGCCTTATTTATTTATTTATTTCCGCTCGTGGCGTCAGGGCCGGACCTGCTCCGCTGAAGGGGGCTTCCAGCACGAGTGTCGTTCCCACCCCCTCCCCGCCCCGGGGGCAGGGTCCGCCGAGGGGGGCTGGAGCGGAATACGCCAAAAACGGAGAGTGCTCGCATTGGAGAACGGGGGGAGCAGGTCCTCGCAGAGCCCCGCAGAGCCGCGGTTAGCTGCGCTAGCGTGGAGCGAGGCAGCACCTGCGGAAAAGGATTGAAGGGACAGAACCCCCTCCAGAGGACTCCCCCGTCACTGCCCGGCGGTGGGGAGGGGGCTCCGCCCGCGCGGAGGGCCGCGCACCGCCGCTGGCCGCAGCGGCATCTACCTGCGGGGCTGCGGGTCGTGGGGCCCCGATGGAAAACTTTCCGTGCCCAGCGCCGCGGGCTGCATTTGCGCGGGTGCGGTGCCGGGAGCGGCCCCCGGCGCGGCCGCTTGCCCCCGTGGAGCCGGCGGCGGCACCCCTCGTCGGGGCCGCCCGCGGCTGCGCCTCCGCCTCAAGCTGCCTGCACTATGGCGGGGCAGCGGAGGCTCTGTGGGATGCGCAGATCCCGCGGCTCTCCCCGACGTGCGGCGGGCGGGGGGCAGGTGAGGGACCGTCCCACTCCGCGGGGCGCGGAGCCGCCCTGGCCGCA